>JAGKQL010000068.1:4547755-4565452 GCA_018398635.1 Cyprinodon brontotheroides | reverse complement strand
CCTTACATTTTTACACAAATATCTGTACTTTCTACTCCTTACATTTTAAAAAATTGTCTCGTTACTTTAGTTTTGAATCATTTCAATGGAGTTACCGTTATTATTTTTCACGTCATCAATACCAAATTCAATCTAATTGGATGGGAATTTACGTTGCATTTGACGCACCACTACAAGATGAATCGACAGATTCGGCGGTATTCATTGGCGGCAAATCATTGCAGCTTGTTGGCGGTGGCGTTAGCATAGTAGCATGGACGACGAGATGATTGAAAATGAACACAACGGAGATCTAGTCCTATTGGCAGACATCCATTTAAAATGTAGGCAACGGCATGAAAAAAGTGGTTTCTACTTTTACTTTTATACTTTAAGTAAATTTACAAGCCTGTACTTTGTTACTTTTACTTGAGTAAAGAAGTTTAACCAGTACTTCCACTTTTACCAGAGTATTTTTTAACACAAGTATCTGTACTTTTACTCAAGTACGGAAAGTGAGTACTTTTGCCATCTCTGCTTGGCTGGTTCGAGGCTCCAAGGCAGCGAGTTTTACTCTAGTGAGCTTCATATTTAACAGGAGGCCTTGACACTTCCGTCTTTTTCCTCTTCTACTCGTTTGGCTTCCGGATAGACGAGTCCGGGTAGCTCCACCTCACTGCGGAGCTGAGTCCCACCTGGTTTTTAGACGTACAGTGGGAGCAGGTAGATTGTATCAAAGCGTTGTGCTGCACAGTGTGAGAACATACATCGTGAGCTGTGAACTTTTAAACCCTGCGGTTTTGTCGTAAAATGTAAGCTGTAGCTGTGTGCTAAAGAGAAGCGTCATCATCACAGGTCAGACCCTGTCATTCAGTGAAAGGTTGGAGTCAGAGCAAAAAAAAAAGCACGCCCAGGAGAAGGCCAGTGGCTGGAAGTTGGAGAGGATTTTTGTCATGAAACCAAGGACAGATGGACCCAGTATTCAAGGAGAGACAGCCAGTAGGAAACGCAGGTAAGTGACCACAATCATCTGACAGAAGATGATTATCCGAGTTGGACACTTACCTGGTTTAACGGTCCAGTCCAAGAATGTCCCCAGTGCTGCAGTCCCAGAGGTCTTGCAGGAAGCCGATCCTGGTCAGGGATTCAGAACAGACAGGAACAGGATCCAGATCAGGCAGGAACAGACAGGTGGCAGGATCCAGGCTTCCAGGCATCATAGAGCTCCCAGGAGGGTTCAGAGTCTGACTGGGACCGGAAGCATGACCAGGTGGTCACGCACAGGAGCAGACAGGATCAGGTGCAGACAGGCAGGCTCAGTGGAAGAGGGTAGCCGAGACAGGACGTGGAACCAGAACTTGATGCAGGACCTTTAAACTGGTCTCCTCCTTGGAGCCAGGCTTACTGGATAAAAACTGAACCTCCCCACATATAGAGCCAAAAACCCAGAGGACTCAGCGGGGGAGGAACAGTGGACGATCAGGAGACGAGAAAGGACACAAAAACCTCTTTCCACTGGCTGCTAGGATCCAAAACATGAACTAAGGAAGCAAAATAACAGACAGGCTAACAGAAAGATAAATAATGATCTGGCACTGAATGCTCAGGCTGAACTGAATATAACCAGAGGAAACAGGTGAGAGGAATAAATTATAATTTAGGCAGGGAGGGAAAACAGCGGGTGAAAGAAACCACCAATTAAGGGAGAGCAAACAGGCCAGATCATGACAATTTTGCTGGGAGTCGCAGGGAAGTGGGCTGCTGTTCGACTTGCGTTTGCCTAGGAAGGGCCATTTTGAACAGCTGCTACTGTACATGCATTCCCATTTCACAGTATTTACATCCGTTACATTTTGTCAATTGGAACACCACTGGTGTCAAGTTTTCCCATCTGGCCCATGGAGCCTGTGTGATTTCAAGGGAATTCATTAGAAAGTTCAAAAAATAATCTAAAACCATCAAACTGGAAATCAGTCGAAAGATACGGCGCGACACAACTTTCCACTGTCAAACCAGTTTACAATCAATATGGCCTCAAAAGCTTGCTGGTAAAGACATAATTTTTCACCATTTCCTCCTTTAAAGTTGACTTAAATTTGCAGCTTGAAATGTTTTTATGACCTCTTAGGTCAATATTTTACCTAAATCACAAAGTTTTATTTTGAAAAGTCAAAAAAGATGCACAATACTTCCTCGCTTAGTTTTAAACGTGAAAGAGTCTCTTTGGTTGTCAGTTGGCACCTCTGGATGAAGCAGACCGATTTAAAAACAAGATAAACTCTCCAACTTTGTTCGCTGATCTGAAATCAACCCTTAAGTATTTTGGTTTTTTTTTTTGGAGCGATGAAGCGTCCTCTGGGACAATGGTCCCAAACACACTAAACAAGGTTTTTCAAACATATGGCAGGTTGTACAAAAATGGATAAAAAAAACTATCTGCCAAAAGCCAAGTCCTCAAAAAAAGGGAAAGGGCTCTACCGTTTCTGGGTAAAGTATTTGTTTATATTTAGCCCAATTTGTGATGTCTAAGCCGTCGCTTTGTCTGCACAGTAAAAAGCAAGCTTTAGTAGACTGTACATCTGAAACTGGAATCCTGCTTTGATTAGGCTAATTTTTTTTAATTTAATCTTTCCTTTCAAAAGAGAACATTTGATAGACCTACTTTTACTTAAATCTAAGAATGCCTGCATAAAAAAAGGGTTTTTTTTATCTGATGTAATGTTCTAATCCTCAAGACATGTGTTATTATTGACTGTAAGCGAAAAATCAGAGACCAAGATCTATATAAGGCTAAAACATCAGTCTAAACCAATCAACATCATGTGTCCCACTATGTGAACTAAGTTGTATAAAGTAAATTAACCTCTCAAAACCACCGTTTTAAAGCGTTTTATAACTAATACTCAGATACATGAAAATTACTCCCGGTTCAAATGTTTTACCAATGTAGTCATGTTGGGCGTAATTTGGAAGCTTAGATTCCCACAATTCAACCACCAAGATGTTTTATAAACACAGCGAGCACCAAAAGCACAATTAACACAGATGGCAGCAAACATGACAAAGCTGTCATGATCTGGCCTGTTTGCTCTCCCTTAATTAGTCATTCCTCTCACCTGCCGTTTTTTTTCCCTCCTGCCTCAATTTATAATTTATTCACCTGGTACCATCTGGTTTTATATTCAGTTCACCCACAGGCATTCAGGGGCCAGATAATTTCTTGTCTTTCTGTCGGTCTGTCTGTCTGTTTTGGTTCACTGGTTCATTTTCAGGATCCTAGCGGCCGGTGGAAAAGGGTTTCATTGAACGTACTTAATGCTCGCGATGTTCATGAACATACGGCGCTATGATCCCTCTGGGTTTTAGCTCGGTATGGGGGAGGAGTTCAGTTTTTTATCCAGTAGCCTGGCTCCAGGGAGGAGACAGGTTTAAAGAGTCCTGCTTCAAGTTCTGGTTCCGCGTGTGTCACCGGCTACCCTCTTCCACTGAGCCTGCTCTTCTGCACCTGATCCTGTCTGCTGCTCCTGTGCGTGACCACTGTGGTCATGCTTCTGGTCAGTCCAGACTCTGAACCCTCCTGGGAGCTCTATGATGCCTGGAAGTCTGGATCCTGCGCACGGGCACGCAGAACGCCGCGCAGATGCGGATCACGCGCGATTGCCATGCGTTTTGGATCCGCGGCCGGATGAAACTTCCAGCAGGACGCGGCACCGGGGCCTTTCGTGGTCTGGACTGCGGCCGGTACGGTGACCCAGCAGATAATCATCTATCAGTTTATTCGTGGTCACTTGCCTATGTTTCCTCCCCAGAGAGTGTCTGAGATTGGGGGTGCCCCACCCCACGCCTGCAGTGTCCATGAACCACAGCTCCGCTTTTGTTTTGTTTTTATTTTAATAAACCTTTTTGAACTTTCACTGTCTCTCTGAATACTGGGTCCTTCTGTCCTCGCATCCTGACAAAAAGACCACAATAAGCAAACATGTCTTTTATTACTGCTGTTCAAAAGATTTTTACCTCTTATTTTTGAGAATAAAAAAAACAACTTTTAGCCATCTTTAAACTGATTCAGTTTGGGTTGTGTTTTTACTCACCCAATTTTCATGTATATATTCAGAAACTAGAAGGCGTTAACTTTCCAATAATGCATCCACACATGAATAATTTGGGTTTACAGTTCCCTAAGTTATTTGGCTTTTCCATTTGGGTATGCAAAATAGGTGAGGTATTTCCCAAAAAGTGGTTTGGAATTTAAAGAGGCTATCTTTTTGATATTTTACTAATTTAATGAGGATACACATATAATTTGCCGAAGGGGTGGTTTTTAAAAATGCACAATTAATTTTTGTTGTCCATTTTGTTGTTTTTTATTTAACTGAGAGGTGTTACCCAGTGATATACCACCCAAAAACTGTGGCTAAAAACTCCAGCCAAAAGTGTATATGGACCTTTTCATGAACATTTATATTATACTGCATCTGCATTTGGGAATCCAAATTTCGCTTCACCAGCGTGATCAACAAAAAAGAAATAAATGTTAAGTTTTATTTTAAGCTGAAAATTGAGCTTTTGTAGAGATGTTTCTAAGCTAAATCTTTATAAAAATCAGATGAATGTCTGTAATAGATGGATATTGGGTACTTTAACATTGGAAAGAAAGTTTTAACTGATCTTTTATGCTAAGCGTAGATAGTTTGACCCTTACTTCTTAATTAGTTGCCACTTCTTCCATCTAAATTTGGATAAATAATTAATAAAACAGCTCTTTGTGACAGAGGTTTAAAACCTTAAGATCAGATCTAACACTTCTAAAACAGGTTTGCAATGTTTTTTGTGAGATCTGTACAGACTTAACGAGGTGCTGATCAATCGAACCATGATGGGTTTGATCAACGAAAACAAACTCATTTCCTTCGTTTGAGCTTCCTCCGGGAACCATCAACCAGCTTCTCCTCCACTGCAAAAATCTAAATCTAGATAAGTCTTTTTTTCTTAAAATAAGTGCATTTTGTTCTTGAATTGAGGAGATAAAAAAGAGACATCTTGCCAATGGAACATAAGACAATTTAGATTTAAAATAGAAAACACAATTTGCATTTCTCTTATCTTATCTAATTAATTATTTTTAAATTGTAAAAATACTGATTCCAGTGGCAAACTATCTCATTTACCTACTCAAATCAAGGGTAAATACACACTTATTTAAAGATTTTTACTATTTCTAGATCGTTTTTCCAGTGTCTCACTTCCAGTTTCTAATTAGCCACAGGTGATGGCACTCTTAGGAGCCACCAAAATAAATACAATATTTATATAAACGCTGGATTAGCGCAAAACGTGGCAAACTACTTTAATCCAAACCCCATCTCTCTTCTGTTGCATCAGATTGGACGCTTCTGGGGGTAAAGCTGTCGGCGCTGTCCTCATGTCGGTAGGGTCCGCGGCTGGATGGCGCTCTTTCAGGAGGACGCGCATGCAATATTTGTGCTGCAATATTGGGATTTATTAAAGCTACGGTGTGTAATTTTCAGCGACATCTAACGTCCAGACTGCAGACTGCAGCAACATGAACATCTCCCCCCAACCGCTTCTCTACATAGATAATTTTACAGATAGTATTTCATTAGTCTGTGTAGGGTATAGATTTCATGTAGACTTAAGAGAATAAATATACCCGTTATTTTTTTCTACATCGTTGTGACGTTTTGGCGATCTCGCAATCGCTAGTTTGTTGGCTCTGCGCTGCCGTAGCGCAAAGATGTCTGCCTCCATGGCTGTGAGACCCGCTCCTATGTAATTATAAATAATGAATTCTAAGGCAACGCAAATATTAAGGTTAAGAGGCTGAGCTCGTAGATGATGATAAATAACATAGTTATGTATAATATATTACATTTCTGACTGTATATCCCTGTAATTATTACAAACTGTAGCTTTAAACTACAAGTGAAACACAGTATCTCCTGATTTTATGAAAGTAATATGTCTTTGATTTTGGATATTTAAAACTGAAAACATAGACATACTGGTTATTCTGGACAAGGTTTTAAAAGAAACTTTAAGAACAACTAAACACTTATTTGAAAAAGACACTCAAGGCCACCAAGGACCTGCATCTGAAGGTGTTTCCATATGATGTGTTTCAGACATTTGAACAGAACGCACACCAGGCTTTTCTGATTTTTTTAAAAGAATTTGAAAAAAAAAAAAAAAAAAAAAAAAAAACACAAGTTGTTTTTTACAAATACCTGGATGGGGCCGCCTTTTAAAGTTGCTTTTTGCATCTCTGTTTCTGTCTTCTTGAACCCCAGTGGGCCTCAGCAGATGGCCGCTCACACTGAGCCTGGTTCTGCTGGAGGTTTCTTCCTGTTCAAAGGGAGTTTTTCCTCTCCACTGTCGCTACAAGCATGCTTAGTGTGAGGGATTGCTGAAGAGTCAATGAGTCGATGCAATCAGCTGGTTTTCTTTATATAGAAACTTTGGTGAACTGTAAAGTGCCTTGAGATGAGGTGTTGTGAATTGGCGCTATAGAAATAAACTGAATTGAATTTAAATGTTCACCATTTTTTGTTCATCTAATACATAAAATCCCATCAAAATACGCTGAAATCTGTAGTTGCAAAGTCATATTGTTGGAAAAAGTTAAAGGCGATTAATATTTTTTTCAAGGCAGTGTGAAGTTAGCAAATTTAACTCGACAAAACATAAATGGCACAAATAAAAAGTCATATCTTGAGTATAATAGAACATCTAATGAAGTAACAAGCACAAAGTTGGCTGGTACTTAAAGATAGATAGGTCCGTTTGATTACAGAGTTGCATACTGCTTGTTTTTTTACAGATTTGCAGACATCCAAGAAACCTAACTGTCCTCCTCCTTCACCTCCTCTTCATCGGGATCACAATCATCCAGCGCTGCTAAACCAGGGAGTTTATATCGGGTTGATATCGGCGGAAGGCAGAACTCTCTCCGCTGCGGTTAGTGAGCAGGACTTGAGTGAACAACAATCAAATTTTTAAACTAAAAAAAGAAAGGGAAATATTAAGAAAAACAATGTTAACATTCAAACGGGACAAATGGGAAAAAAGACACAATCAACACTGCAAAAAATCTAAATCTAGATAAGTCATTTTTTATTAAAATATAAGTACATTTGTTCTTGAATTGAGGAAGGTAAAAGAGACATTTACACTTAAAATAAGGAAAACACAGTGCATTGTCTTATTTCAAGTGCAATTATCTGATTATCTTTTTTAAGAATAAAATGACTCATTCCATTGGCAAAACTATCTCATTTACCTACTCAAATTAAGAGGGGTGAATACACTTAATTTAAGAAGCTACTTATTTCTAGATTGTTTTTGGAGTGAAGATGAAAAGAGAATGTCAAATAACTCTGCTTAAAATTGAGATAATATCTATAAATTCTCTTATATATAGTATATTTATAACTTAAACCGTGCACACAATGGAATTTCATGCAATTTACAAGAATTAGAGCAAATCCTTATTTTTAATCTGATTTCTATGCCCAGACCATGAGACTTCATTGATGGAATATTTCCTGTCTTTTTCCAGGATTTCCAGATGGTCTAAAAAGGACTACAATGTCTCAGCATGATCTGGAAGAAACTAATCCATAAGCTAACCGCTATTTTAGTTGAATTGATTACTGCAACGGGTGTTTTCACAGGTCTGCTCAAAAGTGGATCAGACAGCTGCAGCTGATCCAGAATGCTGCTGCCGCCACCGTCCTCACTTCACGGACAAGAAAGTAGAGCACATCACCCCGGATTCTAAAGTCCTTCCACTGGCTCCTGTACTCTTATTTTTAGAATAGACTTTAAAAACTCTTCTGTTAGTCTATAAATCTCTGAATGGCTTAGCACCTAAATACATCACAGACTTTGCTATCAGTGTATCAACCCTCCAGACCACTCAGGTCTTCTGGCTCCAGCTCTCGCTCTTCTGCAGTGACCTAGAACCAGAACTAAACATGGAGAAGCAGCATTTAGTTCCTATGCTCCCACTTATCTGGAACAAACTTCCAGAAAAACTGTAAAAAGTGCGGAAAGCCTGAGTTCCTTTAAATCAAGACTAAAACACACATTTGTTTTAGGATTGTCTGCGACTGTTCTAGTTAAAACAGTTCAACTAAAACATCATTATTTCTTTTTTAGTCCAACTGTCCAGCTTTTTTAATATTCTTTTTTGTTTCTGCATTTCTTATTTTTATTTGATTTTATTTAGATTTTTTTCCTACTTGCTTTGATTCTGTTTTATATCTTCCTGTATTTTAATCATGTAAAACACTTTTGCATTGTCTTTGTACTGAATTGTAAGTATACAAATAACATGCCTTGCCTTGCCTTTTTGAAATTATAGTTGTCATCAAACTTCCTGACAAACAAAACTAAAACACAACATTTTTATAAATTTGATTAGATCAATTATTTGCATAAATTCTGATACATTCTGCATTTCTGTATAATCTTTTATACATTTTCTGTTCACTACATGTGTCTGATTGTGTACGTCAGGGTTTTCAGGAACAAAAATAGCACAGCTATGATGCAGAGGTCTCAAATATGATACACTTGGCTTTAAAGAGTTAGTTTAAACTGCACAGATGGCAGGTTTGTCTGTCCTTTGCTTGCATAATATCTTAAAGACTCTCTGCAGTGTTTGAAATAAACTAATTGAATTTAACAAGTTTCCCCTGTCAGATTAATCCCAAATTTTGTGGCAGCCACTGAAACTTTATGTGAGTTTAAAATCATTTTTTCAAAGGAAAAGTCCTATCAGCAAAGGAATGATCAATGGATCATTATTTAAAATGTAAAACTAATACTGTTTGCATTGGGATAGCGGATGCATATTGAATTTTTTGCCTATATCCCATATGCTCTATATTTTAAAACCTCATGTAGCCTTACAAACCGAGCATCGATGACCGGAGCAGCAAGCTGGACAAAAAATAAGTAGTCATTGAAAATAGCAGTTTTGTTGGCTATCCATTTCTGACACTTTGAAAAATAATATACTCAAAATATATTTTCATATGCTGATATCATATTAATTTTGGTAAATAGCAGCGGTATCGATCCTATTTTTACTTTCAAAATCTGGTGAAATTTCATGGATTTCTGTAACAAACTCATCGTGATATTTTGCAAATCTTCTTTTAGGATTTTGTTAGTAAAATAGATCGATACGCATCAATATATCAACATATAAAAAATATGGCAACATTTCGTGAATTTTCGGGGATTTCAAGTACAGCATAACGATGACATATAGCTATATTATTGCATTAGTAAAAGAGATTGATATGGTAAGTTTTTAAATAGCAATATATCAGCATATGAAGATATTGGGGATATACTTGAATGGATCTCAATATTTTTTCCTAGATCTTTAAAGTTTTTAAGTCTGTAAAAAGAAGTTTTTGAAGCAGAGGAAGAAGTAGTATTTACTTTTTTTTTTTTTAAACTTTAGGAAACTCAGCAGAAGCTGATCCAAATATCTGGTTAAATATGCGGTGGGGTGGCCGCATGTCCGAGCATATTCAGTTTTTAAGGTCGATACCGGATAGGGGGCGATTACTATATCGTGCATCCCTTAGTTTGCAGTGATTTAATGGATTTAAGCCCGGAGGGTCTGTATGACGTCCATCCAGCCGCCTCGACTGGAGTGCGTAACAGGCAGCCCGGGCCACAGGCGGCATGCAGCTACTACCCCTTCTATTCATTCTCAGCTAATCTTGAAGTCGGTGCAATTCCATTTTGGAGAGCAAGATCATCTGTGGTGGGTAGCAGCACTCCAGTACATCTTCCAGCGCATGTGGAGGAAAACTAGCGGCAGTTCAGCTGGACAGGATGAAGCGAAACGTGGTACGCAGCGGCTGCGCCGCGGATGACCGTCGCCTGCACGCCGCCAGCTTTGTTTTAATAAATATAAATGTAAAATATGAGCAACCGTGGATGTCACCAAGGGGACAGTGACTCACGCTAAGTTCTGAATGCCGCTAGTACAATGGGCCAGCGGCGCGGCAAATTATGAACAGTTTAGTCGAAGCCTTCAAGTCCGTTGCCCATAGGAAGACGTTACTTCGGATATAACCCTAACTTGAGGAATATCTTCAGAACGGCTCCAAATGACAAAGAACTAATAATAGGAAACAGTGTAGAACATGATGTACACTGCAAAATAATCCAGAAATGATAAAAAATTCTTAAAGAAGTAGAGGTATAATTACCCACTTAATTTGAGCAGCGGAGTAGAATGAGGCGATCTGCCAATGGAATGAGTATTTTTACTCTTAAAATAGATAGTTAGATAAAATGCACTTGAAATGAGACAATAACATTGTTTCTTATTTTTAAAAGGAAATCGTCTTGTTCACTGCTGGCAAAGTCTCCCACTTACCTCCTCAATTCAAAGGAAAATGCACTTATTTTAAGAAAAAAATAACTTATTGAGATTTCTATTTTTTTTTTTGCGAGTGTAGCAACTTAAAATCAAGGGCCCTATGAAAAACAGAACAACAAAAAATGGTGTCCTTTAATAACTTTACATGTTAACTTTTCAATTAGCTTTGACCTTTTTTTCTTAACTTTTAAACTTTTTTTTTTTCAACAATTCACAACAAAAAAATGCCTTCTAAAAAATAAGAAAAAAATATAGTATTTTAAGTGAATAATTGCTCATTTTGAGCAAAAAAATCTGCCAGTGCAGCAAGCAAATGAGAGAATTGGTAAGATTTCTTAAAACAAAAACATAATATCCGAGTAGTAAGCATCCGAAAAACTTAAATCAGAGTAGAAAAATCTATTTTCTTCTTTACTTGTTAAAGTTTTCTCTTATTTTAAGCAATGTATTCTCATTTATTAGTCATTTATGCTTAAGAATTAAACAAGGCTGCTCAGTCGATTATTGCTTAAAACAAGCATACAACAGGCTGAAAAACAAGGCAAAATGTACTTGATAACAGTTCATTTAACTAGTCTGTTTTTCTTAGTCCTAGTAATTTAATTATTATTTTTCATTTAATATTTTTGCTTAGAAATTCCTTACAGAATTAAGCGAAATACAATCTCAATGACCCTATCAATTTGAATGCAATCAGATTTGATTACTGGAATATCTTAATGAGATGGGGTCAGTTCTTAAAACAGATTAATATGGACTGTCTTATTGTCTTTAAACAAGTAAAAATGTACTCACAGTCTGAATGTTAACGCGACTCAGTCCTCAATGAGTGCTATTTTTCAAATAAGGATTAGTTGTATTATCTAGTTAGGATTTAAAAATAAATTTTCTTAAAAGAAAAACAGAAATGACTAAACAATATTTAGTCTTACTAAGAAAAGACATTGAAAAACAAGTGTAGTAAGACCAAAATGCTGAATTCAAGTTTATTACAGATTATTATAGATTTTCCTTTTTTGCAGTGTTTACAGTAGCTAATATATAATTTGAGGGCACATCTAATTGGTCAAATGCCAAAATAGGATGTGCAGCCATGTAGCAGGATCTTAGCGGAATGGCTGGATATAGATCTTTTGCTTCTAGACCTCACTGAGGGACGGGGGGATTTGTAAGGGGTATGCAAGTGATCAAAAACAGTAACTTGCCCTATAAAGATCTATTTGATCATTATAAAACCTAACAGAAATTCCTTAAAACACAGTCTGAGATTGAATAGAATTGAATAGAATTATTTGGCTTTAACAGAAATTCATACTCAGGGGAAATTATAATAAATAGACGGCTAAGGCTGAACATAAATACTCTAAATAGACTGTTAGTTAAAATTCTCTCTCATCTCTTTATCATAATGTGCTTCTGTCAGTCTGAGTAATGTTAATATCCATCATACAGGCTGCGTGCGTGCCGCAGAGCTTTAGTTTAGGACGGCGACACGTTGTAACTCGCTCCTATCCTCTTACATTTTTAGTCAGATGTGCTCCAGCTGAGCGGTACATTTCTCAGCTCCATATCCGATTATTTACCAAGTCCTGGGAGAGAGAGTCATTTTGGAGATTACTGCTCAGACATGTTTGACGTGGCGTTTAAGGGGTGACCTTCAGCTCTCCACTCAGACCGGATGCAGTTTGATTAAAGTGGAAGCTGGGATTAGCTCATTTTGCACATATGTGAACATATATGTAGGTAATGAAATGGGACGCTCGCTTGATTGGATAAGATTATGTGTGTTTTATGATATTAAAGCCATTTACAGATAGCTGCACATAATAATTACTGACACATTTCAGTGTGCAGGAACAAAATTACTGCATATATTTGTGGCCAGATTACAGCTAAAGAGATGTTTTTACCAGGAGCGATTCTAGATTCAGAGGTTTAGGGGGGCTGAGCACCCAGAGAGCATTAATTTCATTTCACTGTTTTCTACACATATTTTTGAAACTTGTTCAGTGTATTTTGTTAATAACTGCCTACATCCTTCACTAATGCATCGTATCTGAGACGTGTGCCGACAAGCAAAGCAAGAAGCTTTTAAATCAACTTATTTCGTGGAGAATTTTGAATAAGTTTTCCTTAAATGAGTTTGTCTTTTGTGTGCCAAAAATACTTTCATGATAAATTTAAAATAATCTACTGAATGAAATGTTTTTCTTGCCAGTTTAACAACTGCTGCTATTTTGTCTGTTTTCTTGCCTTGTTTTTCCTGACCTTTCACTCTGCACACACCTTTGCTGCTCTCTACGCCTCTACCTCTTTAATCCAAATAATGATTCCGTAAATTTAGATATTGATATTGAGTTGTGGCTTTGAAGATAACCAAACAAACCAGTCTCAGACACATTAGAGCACCTCGTTGGTGAACATTTCACCAACACACCATCAATAGGTGAAGAAATCTGACTGAGAATTTCAGAAAACACCTGAATGCAGCGTTTTCCTCAAAGCGTTTCTTTAATTAAGGGGCTCCATCAGGCTTGTTTACTTGTTTTTTTTATTATTTCTGACTAATCAGAACATAATTGAAGGGTTAAAATAACAGAATACTGTATAGTTTTTACAATGTCACATTTATGTTGTTGTTTTGTTTATTTCTTATTGTAAAAGTATTAAAAAACAACTCATATTTTAGGGGTGCTTTGATTCAAATTAGGGTTGCTTCAGCACCCCCAAAAATTGGCTAAAAAACGCCTATAGTTTCACATTTATTCTAGAGTTTGTAAAATGTGCAATTTCAAAACTTTACCTAAGGATGAGTTTCCCGTTCTGCTTCCTCTTCTTCTACCAGTTCTCTTCATCTTCCTCCAACAGCGGCATTAAAGCTGAACCCTGCTGCCAGTTTGTCCTGTCTGCAGCGGCCTGAAAAAAATGAATTGGTTTAATTTTTTTGATGCATTGTATTTTCTACGTTATTCTTCTCACCCTTTCAATTAAAGATGAGGCGGTCCAGTCCTGAGGTGTGAGGGATCCACTTTGAGGCGCTGCTGTTTCCTTTGCCTCCTTTCCTTCTCGCTCCTTAAACAAGCTCTTCAACTACAATCAAAAGGATGTGAGAATTTATTTATCATTTATTGATTAATTATCTACATTTATGACAGATAAAGTATTTTGATCTGATTGAGGCGACCTGAAAATGCAAACATATTTCTATTGGTTGATTAAATCCTAGGCTGATCAGTGAAGCAGTGGGTAGCACTGCTGCCTTGCAGCAAGAAGGTTCCACACTGGAAAAACGATCTAGAAATAAGTAAAAAAATTCTTAAATAAAGTGTATTTACCCCTAATTTTTAAGTAGGCAAATGAGATAGTTTGCCAATGAAATGAATATTTTTACTATACGTGATATATGCACTTGAAATAAGACAATGCAATTGTGTTTTCTTATTTTAAATGTAAAGTATCTTGTTCCATTGGCAAAAATGTTTCTCTTACCTCCTCAATCCAAGAACAAATGCAGCTATTTTAAGAAAAAAATGACTTATCTAGATTTTGTTTTTTCCAGTGCAGGTTTAATTCCTGGACCGGGGTCTTTCTGTATGGAATTCGCATGTCTCCCTGAGCATGCTCGGGTCCTCTCTGGGTACTCTGGCTTCCTCCCACAGCCCAAAAACATGACTTTATGCTTAATTGGCTTCTCTAAATTCTCCTAAGCTGTGAGTGTATGCATTAATGGTTGTTTGTGTTCGTTTCCCAGCGATGGACTGGCGACCTGTCCAGGATGGGCCAGCCTCTCGCCCGTAGACAGCTGGAGATAGACGCCTGCATCCCTTGCGACCCCGCTTTGGATAAGCGTGACGGAAAAAGGATGGATTAAATCCTAGCAATCGATTCAGGTTTAAATGGCCAACCTGCCACATTTAGGGTGGGCCATGAAAACTGATTTTGAATTTGTTAGAACATATCAACATTTTTAGAGTAACTGTAGCAGCATATATTGGCTTTACCCGATTCAATAGTGCTAAAACTTTATTGTCTACAAGAATAAATCCAAACAAGCTTTGGCTTCACTATGAATGTAAAACTGTTAGTGTCTGAATTAGCAGTTGAAAGAGAGCTCCAGCCTAGTATTGCTGATCATATGGCCAATACTATGTTATATAATTCTAATTCATTATGACTGATAGTCAAAAAAGATGAAAAAAGGCTCTTAATGTAATCCTATGGCTAAATCCCCTGTGGTCTATGCCGTGTGTTGCTCTACCTGCTCAGTGACCAGCCTTCTTTGCTGCTCCACCTCAGGATTAAAAGGATAGATGGTTTTTTTCTTCTTGTCTTCAAAAAGGAGTTTCCCATCTTTAGCCTGAAGATAAGACACTTATGATTTACACATTTTTGCATGAAAGGTGCTTTGTACATTTAGGGGCAGAGATGTTAAATCCCCGGCTGGATTTTTGAGATTCTATCAACAACCCCAGAGTCTCTAGATTTATTTGTCTTCTGGTTTATTGCAGGTAGGCAGCTAATAAGGGAAAAATCAGAATAAAAACATAAATATTTAAATCAAAGCAAGACTGAGAACTTTGTTCAGAAACTTGAGCTGGTAGCTCCCATCTAAGGAGAGACCTTGACCCACTCTTCTCCTTAAAATATTCTTTTTTTAAATTGCCTCCTGTCTGGTAGCTGAAGTTTTATCTCACTCTACTGATTTTCCACAGTAGCGAGGTCTGGAGACTAACTAGATGACTTTATAACTTTAAAGGCACACTATGCAACATTTTTCAGTTAATTAATGTGTTCCATAACGTTTTGGATGATTAAATGAGTCATTTCAGGTCGAACAAAGGTTTTCTCGGCCGCCCTGGTGGTCTGTGGGGGAAATACTGCACTTGAAATTGCAGGAGCACCGACCCGCACCCACAGGCTCAGAAGTCTCGCGAGAGTCAGTCTTGCTTTACGGCGAGAACTGCTTCACGCCCCAGTTAAAAGCATTCTCGTTGCTAGCACAGTGGCGATCTTTGTGCAGTTATGCTACGTTCACGCAGCAAAAGCAGCAAAATCGCGTCTGCTGCTTCATTTTTACTGCTTGTACCAGTTAGTTCTGACGCACGGCTGAAGCACCTTTGCTGCAAAAGTGTGACTGACGCGCGTTGGGCGGAGCTTCACTATCCTTTCTCTGCCTTGCAGCTATATTTGCTGTGATCAGTGGGAATAAAGTAGTTTTAATGTGTTTAAGTGAGAAAATACACCTGAAAACGTTATCAGTGCTGTTCAGTCAGATTATTATCCTGCCTTCAATAGGAATCCCTTCATCAGCAGCCTCTGGCTGGGTCGCCTCCTCGCGGTTCACCGCGGCAGCTGGTAGGTGTTTTTCATCTAAATAATCCAAACTGCATATTCTGCCGGCAGATTTCTGCATTTTAAGTTAATTTAGGCGTCAATAAACTGTTTAAGAGCAGTGATCATCAGCGCTGTGTCTCTCTCCCTGCGTCAGATGATTAAACGCACCCGACGCGCTGCTTCAGCTGCTCAGACGCGCTGCGCCAGCTGCTCAAAGCAGCGCGGCGGGACCTTGTGCTGCGCCTTGGCCGAATCAACCGTGACTTTGCATGAAAACTCGCTGCTTCTGTGCGCCAGCTGCGGTGTGAGCGCCCAGCATTGGTCATTAAGTTGCGTTCGCCTGTCTGCTAGCTCAAAACAACCGCGCCTGGCATTGACGGAGAAACCGGGAGAACAGCTGTGCATATTTCGACAGTGCACTTTTTACTTTCGCTCTGGGGGGAGCCTTGCTGGAAAATCAACACCAGTTGCATAGTGTACCTTTAATATTCTTCTTATATGCCCAGCACTTTGTTTCAGTAACGTATCTTTCCCTATTTAAATGCTAATCCTTGATGCATCGACGGATACTTGCAACCTTCTCAAGCGCACTGCTCTAAACACTAGAGCAACACTCCCCAAATACTCTGTTCACTCAGTGACATGCAGGACTACTGTAGCTTTAAATGCATTAAAAATGAATCAAATATGTAGAAAGTGATTTGTTAGTCAGAGTTTAACATAGATCATCAGCAGGTGTTCTGTTGAAACACTTTACTGGGGAAACTGCTGCCTTTGAGGTTGATATTTATGAAGATCAGTGTATATTCATCCTGCTTAACTTCATCTGATCTTTTTCTGCTTTCTGAAATTGCCAATAAAGGTTTATTTTTTATTTTTTTAATCTCTGTTGGGGGAAAAGCATGCATTCCCTTCACAGGAAGTGTCTTATAAGAGCAAGAGCTCATACCATCCTGCTGCATGTGTATGGAGTCATGGTCTGAAGCATCTGTCCAAACATTTCCACTGTTTTTGAGAAGCTTTTATATCGAGAGAAAAAGAAAGAATGTTCACTCCAGTTATCCTGAAATTAATTTCCTTTCATTTGGAAATAAAAATGAGATTTCTGTACCTTTTGCTCCAGAGCAGAAATCTTAGTTTGAGCTTCAGTTCTCTCCATCTCTCGTAACTTTTCCATAGTCCTCAGATTGTGCTCTCTAACAAACAAATGTGAATAAAAGTGATTTACTTTAGGAGCATTGCACCTAACTGATTTTATGACACAAGTCTTACTTCTCTCTCACTTCCAGCTCAGTTTCTGTAAGTTTTTCCTTCAGCCTCTGCAGCTCGCTGCTCTGCCTCCAGTCCTGCTAATCGTATGATCATGTTCAGGGGCGGATTTACCATTAGGCAAAACTAGTCATATACAACTATTCCTTATTTGTGTACATTAATTATGTTTTTTTGTAATTCAAGTATTTATTGAATTTTTTCAATTTTTTAAAACATAAACAAAACAAAAAAATATAATTACAATAAAAATAAGAAAGAACAAAACTGAGGTTTAGTCAAAATCCTTGTTTTGCTGCCTTAAAGTCCAAATCAAAGGTATTACAAATTTTTGTATATTAATTATGTTTTTGAAAAATTATTTCGCTAAAATTGCATCAGAACGCTGATAATATTAAGTCTGTCTCCAGCCCCCTTCCAGTGTCCACCTCATATTGGATCAGTCCATTTCGCTGCACATGTTCAGAAAGCCGTCCGTGCCTCCAAGACAGACAGCAGCAAACCATTTCAAAACAAACGATGCTCTTGTCGATATATTTAGCTTACTCTTTCAGACCCCTCTAGCGCTTTTATTTTAAAAAAAACACCTAGCGCCTAAATTAAGTGACTTTTTTTCTGCTACTGGAGACTTTGGAGACAACATCTAAAAGCAGCGAACTCTGCTCTCCAGAGCGAGTAGATTGGTA
>JAGKQL010000068.1:4525877-4547355 GCA_018398635.1 Cyprinodon brontotheroides | reverse complement strand
AGTAGAAAATGAAGGCTAATCATGTTTTGGGTGTACTATTCCTTTAAAACTTTGTTAAGGTCCTCTGGGTAAAGGACTACAGTGTGAGATGTAGAAGCAGGCGCTGATATGGGTTTCAAAGCTTTAATTTTCTACTTTAACAATTATTAACAAAAGCAAATAGGAGAGAAAACTAATACAGAACAAAACTATGAATCAAGTCAGGTTTTATTTTTCAGACAGTTTTAAATGTGTGGTTTCCTTACTTTATTCATTGTGTCCTTTTTCCTGAGTTCTTCTAACTCAGCTTGTGTGGACTGAAGCATCAAGGCAGCATTTTGCCATTTTTCCATCCAATGTGAAGCCGTTTCCTCCAGTTGTTTGATGCAAAGGGTTTTCTTTTCATCATTTTCCTCCTGCAGTCGAAGCATCGTTTCCTTCTCTCTAAGCCTTTCTTCTAAACAGAGAACCTGATTCTGCAGATTTTCTAATTCCAGATTTTCTTCAGATGTACTGTAAAATAAATGTAGTAGTTTTTAACATTGTTAGCTCAAGAAGGTTGTACTTGAATCTGATCTTCACACAGTGAGGAGTTAACCTGTCTACCATCTTACCTGTGCTGCTGGTTGCTTTTATTTGTCTCATTTAAAGCCGTACATCCACTTTGGTTTCTTTTACTCAGGAGCTCCTTCTTTTTTCTGATCAGCTTAGAGCGCTTTTCTTCTGGATCTGTGATCTGTCTCGAAGTTCTGATTCTCTCCTCATTTAGCTCCTGCTGCTGAAGTTGTGTCGAGGCCAGATGTTTCATGATCACTTCAAGTTCTTGTTTCATGTTTTCTTTAACCTGCTCCAAAGACAAAGCAGTTTAGCAAAGAAATCATCCATCCACTTTTCATCACCCTTATTCCAGCTGGAGTTGCGAGGGGTGCTGGTGCCTATCTCCAGCTTCCTATGGGTGAGAGGCGGGGTCCACCCTCTCCAGTCCATCGCAGGGCAACACAGAGACAAACAGGACAAACAATCATTCACACACTCACACCTAAGGAGGATTTAAAGAAGCCAATTAACCTAACAGTCATGTTTTTGGACTGTGGGAGGCTTGATGCAGGAGAGAACCCACGCATGCTCCAGGAGAACATGCATAAGTAACATGGTAGAAAGGATAATCCTGGAACGTCTCCTGGTGGCGGGGCAGTGACAGGGACCTCTCTCTGTCACCCCCTGCAGCTGAAAGATGTTATTCCCTGCAACTGTCATCTGGGGGTTAGGTGTTATTCCCCCAGGTTCTGTCCTTCCTCCGCAGCCAGAGCCAAAAGCTCCCTTTCTCCGCCTCCTCAGCCAGTTCCTTTGTTGCCTTCCTCAGCCTTCCTCCCGTGACTCCCACGTCTTTCAGGAGGCGTATGGTCGACAACCCTGTGAAGCCTCGGCATCCGACCTCTACTGGGTAGATGGTAGTCTTCCAGCCCGCCTCCCGGCACTCTGCAGCCAGCTCTGAATACTTGGCCTTTTTTCGCTCAAAGGCAGCTTCGATCCCTTCCTCCATTGGCACAGTGAGCTCAATGAGGGCTACCGCTCTTGCCTTTATGGACCACGCCACAATGTCTGGTCGGAGAGATGTGGTGGTGATTTCTGTGGGAAACTGAAGCTTCCTGTCCAGGTCAACCTTCATGCTCCACTCCTGGCCAGTAGTGAAGGGCCTTGAGGTTTCTCTTTGCTTGAAGCTTCTGATTCCTCCTTCCGCGACAAAGATGGTGGGGTCCTCTGCTGGCGATGGTGTTCTACTACCCTTTCTGCGCTTCCTCCAGGACTTCGACTAGCTTTCTCGAGACCGAGATGAGTAAGCGCGATATATAAGCTGACCTGTGGGAGGGCCACTTTGCAGCCTGACAAGATGTGCTGGAGGGAAAACTGCTTGCGTTCAGGAGCAGTACAGAGAGTCACACAACATTCCTGCGTTTCCGAACCACTAATAGAGGTTCCGAGGACAAGGGAAGCTTACGTGTCATATGTTGGCCGGATAAGGAAGCTGGAACTTGCCTGTGGGATCTTCCACAAGTCTGACCAACTGATGTTTCCTGGTTGAGATTCCCTCCCAGTTTGTCCAGCTTCCTTGCCGTCCTTGAGACACAGCCTTGATCTTATAGCGGTCTTCCTCCATCCTCGTCACCTCCGCCACCACCATTTTCTTTCTTTCCTTGTGGTGGGCCTTGGACCAGAAGCGTGGGGCTTCTCCCTATCCTAGGCCTGCTCTTCCTACCTGCACCCTGCCCACAATCTCCTTGTGCTGCATCCGGCTTACAGTAGAAAGAAAATTAATTCCACCAAAAATCCTTCATCTTATATTTTTATTAATGTATTCTCTTTCGGCTTTATCTTGAAATTATTATTTTAAAGAACAATAACCTGTATAATAGTTTTGGGAACGTTTAGTTTTACTTTTGAGGTTATAAACAGTGACATAATTTCTTCCTTCACCACACTGTTCATTACTGCAATGGAGGAAGGTGAGTTTTCATGGAGCTCTTGTTGAGTTTTTTTTTTTTGTTTAATTGATGTAAAAATAAAAATGTTTAGCCGTTTTTAAGCTAACGTGTTTGTGGGTTGTTTAGTTAAACATGGAATGATTTTTATCGAGTGAAAGGTTTCTTGTTGTTGCAGCATTTTTGTGAACAAGCCTTTTCCCATGCAATGCTATATTTTTATGCACTCCTTTTGTCATGGGCATGGTGGATTGATGTCGGCTGGATGTTTTTATTTGCTGCTGAATAGTTTTGTTTCACTCTTTGCAGAATAAATATGCCATTTATTGGCTGACTTGGAGTGATTGAACGGTTCATCATTACACAATGCGGAGGCCGGTTACATATACTCCATGCAGAAAAGCCTCAGGCCCGGAATCGAACCCAGAACCTTCTTGCTGTGAGGCAGCACTGCTACCCTCCATGACACTGAGCAGCGCAAATAAACCAGAGACTCTGGATTAGTGAGGACTTCAGGGATCTCAAAAGACGGTGGATGTTGTGTGGTTCTGTTCAGTTGCACCTCCTGGTCCTGGATTCTATGCAAGATGATTCTTTTAATTAATAATTTTCTGCACCTTAAATGCTTTACAAGCATGCTTAGTGTGATTGCATTCTAGACAATCAGTCGATGCAATCAGCTTAGATAGAAAACTTGTGTTCGTCTGTTTGTCTTGTCTTTTGTGTTTCTCCCTTCCACCACCAGGAGGCGCCTGGCTCCGGTTCGCCTCCTCACACACCTGCAAGCTGTTGCCTCATCACCGGACTACTCTTAAGCTGCTGCTTGCCACTACTTCGATGCCAGAGTGTTTGCCAGTTTGGGTACTCTAGCCAAGCCTTGTTTATGCTCAGTCTAATCTGAGTTTTTGCATTTTGAGTTTTTTTCTCTAGCCAAGCTGAGATCACATTGAGTTTTTGTTGAGCGCCTGTTTCTTCTTGAGACTAAACTTTTTGTTCTTTGCCTTTCGGCAGGAAGCCTTCCTGCAAACTGGAACTTTTTCAGTGCTGAGATCACTTAGCCTCGTGAGACCATCCTGATCTCGCGAGCTTTCAAGGTTTCACTCGCAGATCAGTCTAGAGACTCTCCGTTAAAGAAAATTTGGAGCCGTTCACCAAACGAACGTCCAATCAGCGTTGGCTTTGAGGCGGGTTGAGGTGTGACGCAACGAGAAGCACGACAGTTCAGTCTAAAGAACATGGCGGCTTCAGCCGATGAAACTAGCGTTAGCGTGGCTATCGAGCAAGTTTTATGGGAATTACAGAGTATTTCTTCACTGAAAGAAGAGCAAAACACTGCTCTGGAGGCTTTTCTCAGAGGAAAAGATGTTTTTGCTCTTCTCCCGACTGGTTTCGGCAAGAGTAGCCTGGCTGTTAGTACGTCATATGCTTCATTGATCTGATTGGTTTATTTGGCCCGTCTATCACCAACATAGGCCAATCAGCTAACCAGTATTTTCGCCCCTTCCCAAAATTACTTCAACAGAAGGTTTCCAGATGGATATGCAGAGCAAATCCATCCGGCGGAGTCAGGTTAGAGATCACTCTCTGAGTAAGGAAATCCTCTTCACCACGACCCGTTCAAGTACCACAGGAAAACTGAGTTGCAACCAGCGGCTGCATCATTCCACTCCGTCTGAGTTCTGGGTAAACCCTGTTCCGCCCTCCACCGAATCAAACAAACTCTGGAAGACCAACACACAGACTGGAGTCTACGTGTCTCTTCTTCTCCGGAAACGTGAGTGGCAACAAATCCTCTCCTTCAAGATTAACAACTCCAATTTTCCACTGAGCCTGAATCTAACAGTCTGTCTTCCCCTCGTCTTCCAGTTCCCGGCCGAGCAGAGTTCGGAGGAACTCTGCACTGAACTCAAAATACTCCTCAATAAAACCCGTTGAACTTTTACTCTGTGTCTCTTTGTTTGGCTTCACTGCATATGGGGGCGAGGCGGTGAGCCTTAGATAAAATCATGACAAACCTTTGAATCAATCTGACTGGATGATCTGGTGAACTGTAAAGTGCCTTGAGATGACATGATGTGAATTGGAGCTATAGTATATAATAAACTGAATTAAATATTAAGCATGTCAGTTTCAGACTCAGGCTGAATGTTGTTGAGGTGAAGCTGTTCAACTTTACTGCAGACAAGCTTGGCTAATCTTGCTGTTGGCTTTTCTCCACTGTTTCTGAAGCTCAGAGTCCCTGTGTCGCATCAATCACTCTCTCTTTTTCATCTCATGTTTGATTAACAAGCTATGAGAAGGGCTAGGTACTAATGACATACCATTGGGATTATTTTTGGGCTTTTTTATCGTACCTTTACAGAAGTCTGAAGATCCTTCACTGCTTTGTCTCGTTCTTCTTGAAGAGTTGTGGCCTTTGCCTCAGCTTCTCTTAGGGCCTTCCTTAGGAAGCTAACCTCAGCTGCAAGATTGCTCTTCTCCTGTATTCAAAGCAGAATTTAAATGCAGAAATATGCACTAACACACATGTTTTCAACACAAGGCCTAGCACCTGTTTCTGCAGGTCTCCTGGAGTCTTTAGGGATTCGCTGTGTAACGCTGGAGCTGGAAGACGAGTCCAATGATCTTCCCTTACATTCTCAAAATTAGACCTCATGTGCTGCAGCTCATTTTCCAGCTTTAAGGCTCTTCAAAGAAAAATAAATTATGAAAATCCTTAACTACCATTTACATGTGTTTTGCCACTGCTACCTTTCTTTGAGGTCTCCATGGTGTCGACTCCAGTCCAGTTGTTGTAATTCACCTGCATCCTGTCCGACATCACTCATTGATTTGGATAGCAGCTGCATGACACAGACGTATATGTCAAAGTACAAATGTAACATTTGACCAAACCCTGAATGACTTATGATTTTTTTTTAACATTTAAATCTCTGTACCATTTGTTCGATGTCGAGCATCTGTGCCATTCTTCTGTTGCTCCTCATCCAGTCCTGCTTTGTGTGCAGCCGTTCATGAGCATCCTGAAGCCATGGCTTCCCTTCTGCTGGTCTGAAGCTCCTTTCATTTCGACCTGCCCATAAGTCTGTCTTTAATGGTGAAAACCTTCTTGGACTCTCAGACTCCAGATGGTAGATTGACTGCCACCTCCTCAAACCTGGATGGATGAAGCCATCAGCTCTGCAAGTGTAGAGAGACACAAATCGTTCAAAGTAACTCGCCTTAAATACACCTTCTGAACTTAATGGCAATCCTGATACGGATGATGTGATTACATTCCTTCAATGGGGGAAAAAAATCTATATATTAGTACCACTCATTTCTGAACCCCAGCTGTTTATATTTTTTTAAAACAGCGTCAAGTTTTTATAACATTTCACAAGGTTGCAGCATAAAGGGTTTTTCTGCACAAGATGTCTATAGTTTTTAGGTCTGGGGACAAAATGAAGAAATGTTGACTTCCTTTCTTTGTTGATTAGACCATATATGTTGGATAATTATTCATTATTCTAATGCATGTTGTTTTGTCCCAAGTACAGAGCAACGAAATTCACTCTCTGCATTTAATTCATCCCCCTGGGGAGCAGTGAGTTGCCATCGTGCGGCGCCCAAGGAGCAGTGTGGGGTTAAAGCTACAGTGTGTAATTTTCAGCGACATCTAGCGGTCAGACTGCAGACCGCAGCAACAAGAATATCTCCCCCCCACCGCTTCTCCCCCCTAACAGTACGGCGAGCGTTACGGGACAAAATGTCTTCCCCGACGTCCGCATCACCTACCTTCTCAAGTGATGAGGTTTGTTTACATAGATAATTTTACAGATAGTATTTCATTAGTCTGTGTAGGGTATAGATTTCATGTAGACTTAAGATAATAAATATACCCGTAATGGCTGATCCTGCATATCAGCTAGTTTAATTTGGCTCCGCGCTGCCGTAGCGCAAAGATATCTGCCTCCATGGCTGCGAGACCAGCTCTATGTAATTATAAATAACGAATTCTAAGGCAACGCCAAATATTAAGGTTAAGAGGCTGAGCTGCGTAGATGATGATAAATAACATAGTTATGTATAATATATTACATTTCTGACTGTATATCCCTGTAATTACACACACTGTAGCTTTAAGGTCTTGCTTAGAAAGTCTGTGGGAGTGGGGCTGCGAACTCAGAACTCATATATATATATATATATGAGAGAGGGAAAGAGGGAGAATAGAATAGAAAATCCCTTTCTTGTCCTACAATGGGTAAATTGTGGTGTTACAGCAGCAGCAAAAGGTTATAGCAGAAGTGGTCACTTTGCATTCAGCAGAATGTGGACCTTAGAAAAGTGAATAAAAATAACAGAAAAAAGTGACAGAGTTAAGAAAATAAACAAAAAATGTACAGTACTGTATAATGTTTTCAGAGATGGCAAAAGTACTCACTTTTCCATACTTGAGTAAAAGTACAGATACTTGTGTTAAAAAAATACCTGGTAAAAGTGGAAGTACTGATTAAACTTCTTTACTCAAGCAAAAGTAACAAAGTACAGGCTTGTAAATTTACTTAAAGTATAAAGTAAAAAGTAGAAATCCACTTTTTTTCATGCCGTTGCCATTTTAAATGGTTGTCTGCCAATAGGACTAGATCTCCGCTGTGTTCATTTTCAATCATCTCGCCGTCCATGCTACTATGCTAACGCTTCACCGCCCATTTCAAGTGCTGCAATGATTCGGCCGGGCTAATGAATACCTACCGTAATCTGTCGATTCATCTTGTAGTGGTGCTGCCAAATGCAACGTAGATTCCCATCCAATTAGATTGAATTTGGTATTGATGACGCGAAAAATAATAACGTAACTCCATTGAAATGATCCAAAACTAAAGTAATCGAGCCAATTTTTTAAATGTAAGGAGTAGAAAGTACAGATATTAAGTAAAGTAAAGTAAAAAATATCAGTAAAAATCTATTTCGTGAGTACAGTAACTAAGTATTTGTACTTCTCGTTACTTCCCCCATCTCTGAATGTTTTACAATATAAATACTGTGTATCTGGAGAACAAATAATTCATTTAACAGTTGTGACATTTTACAGTAATGGATATTTGAAAAAGCAACCATACAACAGATATGTGCAAAAATTACAGCAGGATGTTAAAAACTGACTAGCGTACAAAACTGCAAAAATCAGCATGAATGGAAAAAACTTATTGATGTTGTTGGGAACAGTGGTGGTTCTAGAGTCTTCCCGCTGCTGGGAGAAAGGATCTGTGATAACGCTCACTGGTGCATTTAGGGGTGCAGCAGTCTGTCACTGAATATATTCTTTGTTTTTTTTTTACTTATCCCTCTTTCATCTTAGGACAGATGTGTGATGCTGACTAACCTTTATCGAGGTATATCCTGACTAATTTATTTGGCTCCAGTTAAACTCCCAGCAGAGTTTATAAAATAACCTGCTAGTAGATGATTGGGTTCTTTAGACACGATGATCCAAAAAAAGGGCGGAAAAAACTTACCTGCACTTGTCTGATGGTAGTTTCACATGGTGGAAGAAGGTGAGGCAAGTTTATTTGCATATCACAATTCAGTACACAATTACTTATTAGATAATAAAATAGAAGAAAAATAAAAGCAGAATAAAAACAAATACATTTGTAAAACAAAACTATTTGACCACAAAAAAGCAGAATAAAAGGAAGTAAAAAGACAGGATAAAAGCAGGTAGAAGAAAAAATAAACCAGCTTGATCACAAGTTTCACAACCTTAAAAGGAAATCATAAGTGGGCCAGTAGTTGAGTGATTTTAATTTTTTTGAAATATTTCTTTATGCTTCTAAATATAGCTCTGCTTGTAGAATAGGGCAAGTTTATGTATAGGTTGCTTTATGTTTTATAAAGATTGACAAATATATTTCCATCTGAAAGAAAAACAAAGAGAAAAGTGCCTTCATCTCATGTATTTATATTTATACTTCAACAATAGGAAGAGAAATTAAATGTCACTCAACACTCTTTATTTGTAACAAAAAAAAAATCTTCTTTTACATTTATTTTATAAGAAATGTTCAGGGTAACAAACTCAGTGTTGCATGACGATTATAATACAACTGCATTGCAGTAATGTTAGCACCTTCAATAATGTATTCTTTATCTATAGGTTTATTGTTAGACCAGGTGACTGCTAAAAAGTCACATTTATTTATTTTTCAGGCTTTAAACCTCTTCATCAGGTTGCATGTTGTGACTCCTATCTCTTTAAAACCATAAGAGTTGTTCAGTTACCTTGAGCTGGATTTGTACAGAGACCCTGATCCAGAGACACTTGCCAAACCACACCATGCTGAAGACTAAAAAGTACAAAAATAAAATGATTGCTTTTAAAATATTTTCTTTTGGCCAAAATATAAAGAAAAAATTAATCTAAATAGTCCTAACCTGGGTTGCGAAGTCAGATCTGGAGTCCCACATGTCTAGATCCATGAGAGAAAAATTCATATTGATGGAAGATATTAATGACAAAACATCCTGCAGCATCTCCCAAGGTCCGTGTTGTCAGTCCCTTATGTGAGGAAGGAACAGATCACCACTCCTGCCTATATGAAGTACATGCTTCGCCACAAAGCTGTTATCTCACGTGAAAATCATTATTGAGCTGCTAGTTTTCAGATATTTCATGTTTACGCGGATAGGAAACACATGCTCTCACCCCTACAGGACTTTCTAAACATACTAGGTTTCTATCAATGTATAACTTCCTCCATCCATTTTCTCCAATCACGCCCATCCTGCTTATAGGCTGGTAGTCTCCAGGGTGTCTTGTGCTAGAGGTAGGGTCCACCTGAATATAGGACAGGTCACAGTCCATCTAGGGCAAACAGAGACAAACAACCATTCGCCAATAAAACACTTCCCTCACACCCAAGAGAATTTAGAGTTAGCCTATTTTTGGACTGTGCCGAGTACCTGAGAGTATCCACGCATGCAATAGGAGAACATGACAGACAGGCCCAGAATCAGATCTTAAACCCTTTTGCTGCAAGGCGCAGTGCTATCCCACTAAGCAGCCTCTCAAAGCTATTGGTAATTCACAAAAGAAAATACAATTTGGTTAAAGAATTTAAAGATTTTTAATGAACAGGACATTGAAGGTATCTCCTGTTCAGTGTCATGGCTTCAAGCTTTTTCTATTTCTGACCTACGCACAACTTTGACGCAGCTTCCTTGTAACACCCTTCCAGAGTACCCTTAATTTGACCTCAGTACACAAAAGCAAGCTGTATGAGAGTGTGATTGCCCCGTAGTATATTTCTGAAACATCAATAATTATTATTTTTTTTAGATTAAATACTTTCTACACTAAATGACTGCTGTAAGCACCAAGGAAAGAAGCTCTTTATATAAAATGTTCATTTAGGACATTTGTTTTTAAATATTACGGATAAGGATTGTGATGAACTTGTCTCTAAGGATGTCAATATTCTCCAGGTTAATGTGAAATGTTGCATCCTTGTGACTAAATCCAAAGTTGTTTTTGGTCATGTTAGTAGGCTATTATGCAAAAGCACAGCTCCTCTTTTAAAAAAAACCTGTGGTGTTTTGATAACCTATTAGTAATCCCGCTGTTAGAGGTAGGAATAACCAATAAAAAAATAATTAAGAAATAAACAGGGAACCAAATCAAAATGTATTTGTCTGTAATGTCATTCTAACATAAGTAATCTGATATAATCCAATTTGTTGTTAACATCAAAAAATTATCTGAGAAAAAGCATAATACAGTAAAAAAATAAACAAAAAAAAGGTAAAATCTTAAAGTGATTCTGTTGCCAAGGAGAAACATTTTTTACGCGTCTTATTTTGAAAAGCCACATCTTCCCGGAAACAGGAAACTAGCAGCAACAGCCGTTTAAAAACAGAGAGGCTACATTTAAAGAGCTATATTCTTCGCCTTTATATGTATAACTTATTACACTGTGCTGTCCTAAGAAGTCCAGCTTGATTTAACATTCAAAGGGTATGAGACCTTGTCTTTATTGTTTGTGTTTTATAACCGGAATGAGCTGTAGAATGACCTAGCTTGTTACTAGGCCGTAGCTAATGCTAAAATTTAGCTTCAACGAGTGAATAGTTCGGTATTCCTACGAGTTGAAAATAAAACTTATTTAATAAATCCTGAGGTTTCTGTTGTAAATATTTAACTGTGTGTTTTTAATTCAAATCTATGTGTTTCAGATAATGGCCTCTGACTGGTTAGGTAGTTTGGTGTCTCTTAACTGTGGACCAACGTTGGGAGTTTATCAAGGAGAGGTGTCATCTGTGGATCAGTCCAGCCAGACCATTTCTTTAAGGCAACCTTTTCACAACGGAGTCAAGTGTCCCGTTCCTGAGGTCACATTCAGGTGAAATTCATTGGTTTTCTTTAAGCTGTAACTTTTCCCACATGGCTTTTTAATCCAGGGGTCCTGCTCGACATCAACCCCTGATGCACACGATCGAAATTAAAGGAATCTCTTTATCTTTTTCCATTTTCTTAACTGTTATTTATTTATTTTAGCATTTAATCTCGTTGTCCAGCTTTTAACGACCCCCCCCCCTAAAAAAAATAAAATAAAAGTGAAAAATAGTAACATTTAAGGGGTTAAACTATCAACTTCTGTCCGATTCAGTCGCAAATCTGCATTTCTGGTTTAAACTTTTGCAGTGTTCACCATTATTGCATTATTATATTTTTCTTTTATCACTGAAATGCAGCACAGTTTTATTCTTTGTTCTTAGTCCTCATTGCTTTGTTTACTAATTCCTGTACTAAAGCACCATCTGTTGGAATAAGGATGTAATATCATTATGATTACATTTAGATGCCCTTTAAATCCGTAGGGAAATCATATTTAAATGTCAAATCATTCTGGCTTGAACGTGTATATAAATATACTCTTTATTAGAATATATTGTCCCAAAATGTGGAAAATTTCTGTTTAAAAAAAATAAAAAATCCTGTCTTAAAAACAGTTTTTTTGTTATCCTCTAGGGCTGGGCGATATAGAAATAAAGCTTATTGATAAAAGAAAATGCATATTGATCGATATCAATAATTATTGAAAAGATTTGAAACCATATTTTATGTGCAGCTCTGCCTGGACTTTTTATAATATTGCTAAATGATTTAATTTAAATAAAAAACACAAACAGAGACTTCGAATTAAATCTTTATTTAACCAACTTTTTTAACCATAACAGAATTGTTTTAAAGAAAAATAACTTAAGAGACCTGAGTTATGTTATTAAATACTGACAAAGAATAAACTAAAGTGACCAGAAAAGTGACCAAAATAAAAATAACAAATAAATAAATGCCCCCCCACCGCCGCCCCCGTTTCCTGCTTTAACCTGAGTTATTACTTTGAAGTTGCTGGCCCCTCAGCATTTTTATCTCCATTGTTAGAACTACGTGGGAAACTGCCCAGAACGGAAAATATATATATATTTTCCCGAAATTCCCGAAGATTCCTCGGAGGAGAGCCGCGCCTGGGATTACGCAGCTCGTACTCCAGCGGGTGTGAGCGGCCGAGATGATAAAAAAAAAAAAAAAAAAAAAAAGTTGGTTGTGTTATCAGACTTGGTTTTCACTGGTTCCCGACACATTTTCCAGATGACTGTGGTTTGTTTTTGGTCCGACTTGCCATGACCGAAATACTGCCAGACTGCCGAACTACAAAAAACCTTCTTTGAAACAATTTCCTCCGCCTCTCCTTGCTGCGACATCTTCATGTGCTCTGTGTTGTGGTTTGAGAGGGCGGGGCTTGGTGAAGGCGTGCCTGGGTCCGCGATTGTGATTGGTTGGGAGGAAGTAGTGACTAGCATAAACCTACATGCTAGGCTACAATGAGAAGGAAGGAAAACTGCGTTTCTTTTTTATCGAACTTTTATCGAGCCTCTTTTTTTCTATTGCGCCACACGTCTATCGATCGATATATATCGTTATTGAATTATCGCCCAGCCTTATTATCTTCTGCAGGCCAGTTAGTTCTACGTCAGCCTGAACACCTAAATTCGGCCAATCATATATCAACGCTCATCTGTCAATCTAATTTTTTCAGTCATAGCATCTTGATTCATATGTCGCAGCTAATATACGCAACGGTTAAAATCAGAATAATTTCCTTTCCCATTGAGTTGCGTCCCAGTGTTCACGGGGATGGACGTCTGTGTCTTCAGCAGGCGTAGAGCTAACAGAACTGGCAGCGTTGCGAGGCAAGGGCTCAAACATGTACGGCTGGAAGCCTTCTACACCAAACCAAGCTTCTGCCGCCCTGGCGTCCTCTTCCACAACATCTTTGTCCCCGCTTTCCTCCTCTAAATAAAAAATGGATGAAGGAGGAGACTCATCCACGACCTCCAACACTAAACTCTCCTCCTCTGTCCATAGCGTTCCTTGACAGCGTCGTTTCTAAGTCACCAATTTAGTGCTACTTGGTCCCAATGGAATTTCCCATTGGGAACCTACTAGCACTACGTTGCTACAACCAAAAAGCTTGTGAACCTTCCTCCACAAGAATCCCGCCCCTTTGATAATCTACCAATCACATTGACTTTATAAACTGGGCACCACTCGGAAGAATTCGGAACTGCAACCGTTGGAACAGCTGTTTCCCTACAACTTTAAGATTTCTTCCCGGTTCCTGTTTAAAATCAGTTGGTTATGTTTTTGCTTGTTACTCAAGAGCTCCTTTGCTTTTTTTCTTACAGTGCCATTGATATAAAGGAGCTAAAGATTCTAGACATCAGAAATGGGAATACCAGGACCACCTCCAGTACAGTTGCAAAGGGAAGCACTGTACCAGTTGCAGTCCCAAAAGGGGATCCCAGATCTGTGGAGATATTTGGCTGATGCACTAGGTCAACCCAAAGGTGGAGATATTTGGCTGAAGGGCATTTTTTTCTGAGGATTGTTGTTTTGTGATGCTGATTAGAGTTTTTATAACACCGTCAGGGTCATCTACCAGTCGAGGGCCAAACCAAGCAACGCCAAAAAAGAATGGGGTAAAGAACGGGCAGATGAAAAATAGGGACGACGAGTGCTTTGGCGACGGCATGGATGATGGGCTTGATACAGACTTTGACTTTGAAGGAAACCTGGCATTGTTTGACAAAGCAGCAGTTTTCTCAGAGATCGACACGACCGAGCGACGTAACGGTGCAAGGTCACGTGGCACGCCTCAGGATCAGACGCCCACGCGGTACCGCCATGATGAAAATATCTTGGAGGGCAAACCTATTGTTTACAGACAGATTGTGGTTCCACAGCCTGGACCCAAAGAATACTGCACTGGTAAGTGTAGCATTGAGATCACCGAATTGCCAGCGTTGGAGGTTAAATTGAGCTACAGTAGTTTATACTTGCTTTTCTTTACATCATGCAGACTCTGGACTTGTTGTTCCGAGTATTTCCTACGAGCTTCACAAGCGTCTTTTGTCTGCTGCTGAGCGCTACGGTCTGACATTGGAGCGGAGACTTGAGATGACTGGAGTGTGTGCTAGCCAGATGACGCTTACGTTGTTAGGAGGACCCAACAGGTACGAATATTCATGTTGAGGAAGCAGATGATACTATGTTTAACTTTAATTTGGAATCTAACATAATTTGATTGAAGGTATGTGGAAGAACAGTCCATAGTGCTCTTTGGTTTTACAGGTTAAAAAGTTCTGCTTCTTTCTTTTTTCTCTAAAGAATGACAAAAAAGAAAATGTATTGTAAATAAGTATTTGAGTTTTCAAAAGTATAAGAAATTTCTCTAATCTCAAAGTTAGAAAATATGGATTCATCATTGCTACAACTTTTTCATCATAATGAAGAAAAGTATTAATTTTACCAAGGAAAATACACTATATAAATAATTGTTTTATAAATGGTGACAGTTCTAAAATATATGAACATTAACCTTTTGTTTGTGTCACTTACGGGCCAGGAGGAGTTAACCTTTAGTGATTAAGCTGGTGAAGAACCTCAGTCATCCAGGTCATAGTCATTTAAAAAAATGGGGAAAAAACAACAATCCACTAGAATTTGAATTTGAAGATGTTTTGCTTCCCATCCAGGAAGCTTTTTTAATTCAAAATGTCAGGAATGGCGATTAAACCCCTAAATCCCTCCATTACTATATAGAGCAGGGACTATATAGTAGAGTTTATGGTGAACTTGGATAACCGACTGCTCGGATAGATGATCACTACTTTTAGCTCCCCATTGGTGACGTACCTCTGTCCCCCCCGCACTGTGCCTGCGTCATCTTTGCTATTTGTCACTGCTGTCTCTATCTGATAGTGACCAGCTCTCACTCGCGAAGCAATCTGGGACATATCTGCTCGTCTAGTGACTATCATTGATCACTAATTTTCAAGGTGCATTGTGGGCAATTTAGAATTTAGACATTAAAAATGTTCAGTCATCTGAATTGGCGTAACCTCTAATTTATCTGATTACTAGGGGTGTAAATCACACCCTTCAATTCAGTATAAATTTCCTGACCCAACGAATTTATTTTTATGAATATATCACAATATTATTCGATTTTTTACCTTACAGGCTGTTCAGACAATGTTTCAAATGTGAAATAAATCAATGAAAGCTGTAATATGTTATGCATTTTATGTGAGAAACAACAGCAAATAAAAGAAGTAGCAAAGTTGTACTCCATCTATTCCTATTAAAACCTCATTCGCTGAAAAATAATAATGCCTCTTTGTTTGGGCGAGTGTGTGTGCAAGAGAAAAAGGGTAGTGGCTGTAAAGGAAGCAAGGTAGAAGGGCAAAATACGCTTAGCTCACCTCACAGCATGGGAGTCGGAATTACGTCCAGGAGCCAAATGGATAAAAATAAACATGAATCGATACTCCTGATTTGTAGCGATGCATCGGATCGTCGGCTGTTGGATCGATAAATCGATACAAAACTAGTATTATTTATTTACACTCGTTTTACTTGGTTTAATGAGGGAAGCCACAGATAAAGGCTTGTTTATCTATCTAAAGAAAGTAAAAAACAGACTTTTTTTCCAAGTTTGAGACGCTTTGCTTCCCATCCAGGAAGCTTTTTCAAGTCAAAATGTCTTAAATTAGCGTTTAGTTCTAAGCTTTATAGAGCAGCCCAACAAAGCCTTGTTTTGGCTTAGAAATCATTCAAATTAAGCCGGAAGAACAGGTCAACCTTTTGGTAATATGGGGTTGTTGAGGGGCTTGTTAGCCTGCAATACCCGATACATGCCTATGCCTCTGAAAGCAGGTCATTCGGGGGAATTGTTGGTCTAGCTGACCAGACGAGTTATCTTTGTCCTCTACAAGGCGATGAGGATTATGATAACGGGAAGGAATCAAATCTATCACTGCGCTGTAGGTTTTTGAGAGCTGAAACCTGAGTCCACACCCTGTTTAATAAATAAATGGCTTCCTTCACCTCCTTTCAAACAACTCGTCTTCTTTGTCCAAACTATGAGAACATCTTTCCTATATAAATGTTTTTTTTTTTTTGTTTTTTTAGCTTCTAGCACTTCTAAAATAAAACTGACTCTGGTTTAGACATCAGCTTTATATATCTTTTAAACTTTGATAAAACTAAATAATATTTTAAATATATTTAGAAGTCATCAATCTTTATGTAGAATAATTTTGTCTAGATGTAACAAATCTATGAATTTTGAAGTTCGGCTGCTATAGGCTGCCAATTCAGAAATAATCCTCTTTATAAGTGTGCTAAATCAGAAGCCAGACGTCAAAATAAAGATGTTTCTTTATGAACGTAATGTAATAAAATCCAATTAGGTAATTTTGTACATGATTGCCTGGGAATGATTGAATGATCAATGATTTCATTTTTTATTTATTGTTTATATCTTTCAGATTTACACCAAAATTTACATCGAAAGCGCCCTACGGTGGCGCTACTGTGTGGACCCCATGTTCAGGGCGCCGCGGGGCATCCCAGCTCGCGGGGCGTCACCTGGCCAACCACGAAGTGGAGGTCATCCTCTTTCTGCCGAACTTTGTCAAGATGCTCGATTCTGTGACGCAGCGAGTTGACGCTCTTCAACAAGACCAGTGGCAAACAGGTGTCCAGCATCAAAGGTGGGCTTTGCTTTAACCGGTTTAGATTTAAGCACAGGAAATCAGTCGGGCGCAGTCATGATGTAATGTTCTGTATTTTATTTCTATAGATCTTCCGACACCCGGTTGATCTCATCATAACCTGCCTGGACTGCCATGAGAACCCTTCCTGATGGACAGCCGGGTACGGGCTGCTGCAGACTGGGCCAATCAGAACAGAACTTTACGGTGCTTAGCTTGGATCCTCCTGTGGCCGAACGCGAAGGGTCCGCGCAGCGGTGGTCGAGAAACCAAGTGGTCTCTATTAAACTTTGCCTCCGCTTCCGTTAGCTGAAGGAGCGGCAGAGTTTACCTGTCGCGACATGGCGTCCACCTGCAGGTGTTCAGGAAGTGGGAATCCAAGTACCGTTCTCCCGCTTTGGTTGCAAATTTGTCATCCCCTTGCACTCTAAAGCAACGGGACAGATAAAACCTTTCACCTACCTTGACCTTTTGGGTTTTGGTGCCTTATATTCCCGCAGTCTCAGCTGTTTCTTCCAGGTCACCCAAGCGAGGCTCTGATTCATCCTGGTTAAGATGTACGGAACGACAACTGTTCTTCATTCATGCAAGATGCTAAAAGCATGCAGATACAGGAGGGATAAGCTTTCAAGTCTTTGCTCTTCGTATTCAAAAGATTAGAATAGTACTGCTGGAAAAAGGACTTTGAACAAGAAAAAATATAAAATGCAGTCCATTAAATCCATCACAATGTAAACAGAAAAGCCTTTTCTGCTCTGAATCAGGCAGGGGTGTCTGCAGGAAGCCTCATGTGTCTTTTCATGTGCTGCTTGACCGTTTCTTTTCTTTATCTCAGGACAGCATAAATAGAAAAGACACTGAATGCTATGGGAACCTTGAGAGAAACGGGTTTGTTGGTGTAACTTCAATGCTGTATTTTTGTACAGATAAGCTGATATTTAGCTTAAATTTAGCTTCCATAGCTACAAGTTTGGTAACTGGCAGAATCCAATTTTCTTCTTTTTGTCGTTCTGCCAGTAACAGAGTTCCTCTTCTGCAAAGAAAGTTAACGTTTTTTTTCGACCCCCAGTTTGCGTGCAGCGTTAAAGTTCAGCCTTACGGCAAAGTGCATGCAGATCTCACACGGTCTCTAGAAATACGGCTTTGTGTAAAACTTTACCATATATGTAGGACATCTTCTTCCACAAAAACAAGCCTGGTGAATGAAGCCCAAGAAATATATTTTTGTACTATTTCTTTGGACGGGTCAGTTGCTGGATTTTCCCAGTGAAAAAGGTAAACTGGGCTGATTTACTCTCTGCTAATTTGATTCTGCACAAACGGCCTTATTTGGAATTTAGGATTCATTCATTCATTCATCATGGAGGAAAATAGTTCATCTTTACATTAAAAAAAGTTGTGCAGTGATCACAGCTTGTTGATCTCTGAGAAAACAGTCTAATTCTAACCTTTGATGACTAGAGAATAGCGTTTATTAACCAATAATATTGGGTCATATTAAAATGTAAAGCATCTGCCCCCTTTAAAAATATTATGCTGTATAATTTGATGGTGTTAATTTGATATTTCCAATGCTCCATGAAGCATAGACTGTGAACATTAAGACCATAAGAGCTGCTGCTTGTGTGCCATCTTCTGAGCTCCACGCATCTCTTTCCACGGATGCTTGATGATGAAAGCTGCTGTTTTTTAAATGTATTTAAATGCTAAACGAATCCAGACTAAATTTACTAATCTGTTGTAGGTCGACTTTACGCTTATATCGGCCCTTTAATTTAAGATCAGTTCATTCCAGGTGAAGCAAATCCTCACACTCTGGTAGATGTTGGTGTTTTTGCTTTGTAAGGTCAAACTCCCAACATCTGTGAAGCGAATTTTGTCACTGAATCAGCAACTTTCTCCGGATTGACGTGCATGTTCGTTGAAAGCTACAGCCGTGCACAACTGCTCTCTTTTCTCCAACATTCCTCTTGCCTGATGTGTAATTATTTCACATCTGTTGAGACAAGCCTGGCTTCAAGAGTCAAGCCAGTGTTACTGAATGTGAGTCAAAAGATGTTTGTTTATTGACCACCAGGAGGCAATAAATGGAAACATTTTTGATGCTTCCTCTTGATTCTGCTGCAGTAGCAGCTTTAGGTTATCAGTGATACTCTTTTGTTTGTTTTTCCACGAGAAAAAAAAAAGGAAACCGAGTTTAATCTGTTCAGAAAGTGGTGGATTTATTTATTTTTTTTGGTCTGCACAGGACTGAAATGAAAAGTTCACTGCCATTGATCCAGATGTTTTGCAGAAACTGCATTTCTCATGTGGTATATTTGCAGATTGAACCAATAAAAACTGATAACCAATCTGTTTGCATGTCGGTGCTTTTTTCGTTGGGGGGGTAAACTCTGCCTCATGAAGTTCCTCTAACAAGACAGATCGGTTTGGACCTTTTTTTTTCTCTTTTTAGCAGAACAGACGCAAGTGCGCATGCGCGCAGTAAAACCAAAGGTGGGGCAAAAAAAACTTGAATGTTTGTGACGGGGAAAATGAGCAACACCGCCTGAAAGTAAACTAAATTTAGTCTGCTTCTCTTTTTGCCTAACCGCTGCCTGTTTAGTTAGTGCTGCTGTTTTAATGTAACATTTAATTTAAAGGAAGAGGATTGGAGCTGCAGAAAAAAACCATCCAAGTAATGTTGACAGGAGTCGCACCATCGACCTTCCCGTTTGCTTTTATTCTACACCGCTGAACTTTTTCCGATCGCTTCTGCTGCATTTAATGTTCATCAAACATCTGAGCTGTATTTTCGGAGGAGGAGATTTTTAACCGGACGTGGAAAAGGACTTTATTTGCTGTTTTCAAATGAACAAGGACGCTGAGAAATAGCTGAATCCTCTGACAGGCTTCAGATTATTTAGTTTTACCTGCAAACAGGTGAGGTAAGTGTCACACCAACAAATTAATCTGCATTCCAGTTTTAACAAACTTCCTGACTAGTTATAGTTCAGTGGGGATGTTAAAAAGATTTTAGACTTGATTTAAATTTGATTTCACGCTGCAATGTTTCCCTAAACGCTCTGAAGTGAAGAAAAAAGGCAGTTTTTGTGTTATTTTCTGATCTGAAGAGGCTTTTGTGAACATCCTCCTTCAAACTTCTGCCACTTTCTCTGACTTCCTGCCGCGAAGAGGCCCCTGAATGCAGCCCAGCATGTGTCACAACATGTTACTGTAGCTGTTCTTACTGATCATCTGGGTGATCCTATGTTTGGTCAGCTTTTTTACCAGCATTCATTCATGGACCAGTTTAAAATGAGGGAGGTCTGCAGATTGATGCTGGATTTTCTTTGAGTTTTAATATTTGGTGGCAATGCAATCAATGAGGTATGATTATACCATGCAGGATTTAATAAAAATATGCTTAAAAAGTGCACTAAACAGAAATTAAATTTAAAAAACCCTGCAAGATTTGCAATATTACTTAAGCTGATGACGTCAAAGGAAAGACAAGATCAGCCAGCTTTGGCAAATATGAAGGATGAGCAACTTAACATATTTCAACATGCTTTCAGACATTGTTGGATTGCAACAGATTCATGCTTATTCACGTCACCTGCAAACTTTTTCTGATGTCTTTTATCTGTTTATATTTCAGTTTGATTTATTTATTTTTAAGGTGTGCATATTCAACCCCAATGCAATCCAATCCAATACTATATCACCTTAATTATTTGCATAATTGGCCATTGGAGTAATTCTGCATGCAGGGTGAATTCATAGTTCATCTGATTTGAACAGCTGTCTTTCGGATAGTCGAACAATGGGATTTTATTTTCTTTATCATACATTTCCCTTTTGTATGGGGATGATTCAGAAAGCTGTGTTGCAGGTGCATGTGTGCAAAGGCTAACTGGTAGAAAGCACCAAGCACACTTTTTTGGAAACTTTGTTCAAAATGAAGGCTGCAGATCTTTCAAACAAATCTGCTCGCTCCAGCCTGATTCCATCCTTTTTAATAATCCCTTCCATGTGCTTTATTGCTGCCAGATTGTCCAGAAATGCAAACGGCACTCTCAATTACATCTGAAATGTTTTGCTGCAGCAGAACAGATAACCAATAATGCAAAGAAATGTTAAAAACATGACAACATAAGAGGTAAAAAACAGAAAACACTGATCAGTTGCTTTGTGGGATGTCAGCAGATGAATGTTTGTTGTTGTTTTTTTTTTTTAGAAAGGTCTGTTTATTAAATACTGATTTACAATTAAACAGTCAAACAAACCAACCAACCAATCACATTTTGAATTGGTGATCAGTTCTATTTATGGATGAGGCGAGTTGGAAAGGGTAACAACCACAACCAAATCCTAGCGTCAGCTCATTTTTACTGAAAGTTGGAGGTCGGCTGATACCGCCAATGGGCTTTTTTAGGCCAGGCTCTTTTGTTTTAGACTGTTATAAACTACAGAGGCAGATTTAGCAAGTGAAACTAGCTGGGAGCTCATAAAACCACAGCAAAGCATCAGCACAGCAGCTTGCAGTGCACACTATGTGCACATGCAGCACTGCTGCAAGGAAGTGTCCGTCTTTTTCTCAAGCATGCATCTCTCAGACTTTTATGGGTAGTGATATCTGCATTGCCAAACATGTACTGAAGAGGATTAGGGCCACTGAACAAAAAAAGAAAAAAAAAGTTTACTGATTTTAAAATTTTATTTCAATTTAGTGTTGGACTTTATTCTGACTTTAATCTCAAAATTCTGACTTTAATCTCAGAATTCTGACTTTTTTCTTAGAATTCTAACCTTAATCTCAAAATTCTGACTTTAATCTCAGAATTCTGACCTTAATCTCAGAATTCTGACTTTTTTTTCTCAGAATTCTGACTTTAATCTCAGAATTCTGACCTTTTTCTCAGAATTTTGACTTT
>JAGKQL010000068.1:4476501-4498086 GCA_018398635.1 Cyprinodon brontotheroides | reverse complement strand
CGTCTGATTTTTAAATTATAATTTTAGTTCTGCGATCACTATTAGTTTTAGATATAGCTAATGATCCATTGATTATTCCTTGCTGACGGACTTTTCCTTTAAATATTTATGGTGCAATTATGCAGGGTTTTGGTTTTGTGTTATCAGTGTGATGCAGAATCTGTGACATGATTAGGAGTTTTCTCAACAGTTCAGTTGTCTTATGTCAGTGGGGAAGCTATTTTACATAATAGCTTCTGGAGGAGCTTTCCTAATTAATAATTATTTTTTTTAATAAGTGAATTTTTATGGCTATTATTATTTTTTTTACAGTGTCCTGTCTGGCAATGTGGCAATAAGAATAAATGTCTTGATGCCAAAAAGAGCCCAACAGATTTTACTTTCACAAGTGGAGCAGTACAGCTATCGCCATAGTTTTCCATATAAATAGCTTTATTATAATTCATGCAGAAGGTATTACAGCTTATATGAACACTGCAATGTAAGTAGAACAGGAAAGAAAAAACAGGGAAAAAAAGGAGAAAAGATGAAAGAAAGAGCAGATAATAGGGAGATAATGATAAAACATCTTCAGTCCTCAGCAGTGGGGGAAGCTATTTTTTTACAGAATAGCTTCTGGAGGAGCTTTTTCAAATAAATTTTTTTTTTTTAAATAAATAAATTGATGTGGCTATTTAAAGGCTCTAGATGTAGTATAGGGTTCATAGGTCAGAGGGGTAAAGCCTAATAAGTGTTATGCATGCCACTGATCAGGCCCCAAATCTAGTTGTAGTGCTGGATTCAGACTTCAACCTCCAAAAGCATTTAAAGACAATTACAAGGTCGGCTTTCTATCACCTGAAGAACATTTCTAGGATTAAAGGACTAATGTCTCAGCATGATCTGGAAAAACTAATCCATGCGTTTATTTTTAGTCGAGATTGATTACTGCAACGGTGTTTTCACAGGTCTGCCTAAAAAGTGGATCAGACAGCTGCAGCTGATCCAGAAGCGCTGCTGCCCGTGTCCTCACTAAGACTAAGAAAGTAGAGCACATCACCCCAGTTCTAAAGTCCTTCCACTGGCTCCCTGTATCTCAGAGAACAGACTTTAAAATCCTTCTGTTGTTAGTCTATAAATCTCTGAATGGCTTAGCACCTAAATACATCACAGACTTGCTATCAGTGTATCAACCCTCCAGACCACTCAGGTCTTCTGGCTCCAACCTGCTCTGCAGACCTAGAACCAGAACTAAACATGGAGAAGCAGCATTTAGTTCCTATGCTCCACTTATCTGGAACAAACTTCCAGAAAACTGTAAAAGTGCAGAAAGCCTGAGTTCCTTTAAATCAAGACTAAAAACACATTTGTTTAGGATTGCCTTCGACTATTTTAGTTAAACAGTTCAACTGGAACATATTTTCTTTAATCCAACAGTTTTTAATATTCTTTTTTTTTTTTTTTTTGTTTCTGTATTTTTTATTTTATTTTATTTGTTTTTTATTTTTCCTACTTGCTTTGATTCTGTTTTATCTTCCTGTATTTTAATCATGTAAAGCACTTTGCATTCTCTTTGTACTGAATTGTGCTATACAAATAAATTTGCCTTGCCTTGCCTTGCCTTGCAGGGCAGCCTAGCAGTGCTATCCCATAATACTGCTGCAACACTTCCACTGATTATACAGAAGATAGAACATTGCAAATAAAAACTGTAATAATTTTAAAAGAAAACGGATTTATTCGATCGTTACGTCAATAAACACCAGCCAATCAAGATGTTAGAAACGTTTCTGCAAAAGTTAATCGTAAAAAAAAAAAAAGCTGGTGTCTTATTGGTCACAGTGAGAGAGATCGCACCTAAACTCCACCGGACTCGACATTAACTCAAACTAAATAAATGACATCCAACACCAAACGGTCACCTCATCCATGACAGGTGGACTGCAGCGCGCGCTGTCCGGCGGCTGTTAAATGCGCACAAGAAAATAGTCCCTGTGAGGATAAAAGGCACGCGCTGCAGCGGGGAGGGCGGCGCCTTGATCCCCTGCAAAGTTCACCCAGTAGGTAAGCAAAATTACAGGGAATTAAAACCTACAAAAGCTTCTAACAGCCTTGATTTAAACTTGTTTTATTTGTCATACATGCGTTATTATACATGGAAAACTTTTTTATATTTTCTATTCTGAAAATATACATTTAGAACAACAAATTAAAGACAACAAAGATAGTCTTGCATATATTTATATATATATAGACTTGTATTACAGTAATAGGCTAATACACATTTTTATTGTTATCATTATTTAAATTATGTTTTTTTTCTTTTGTAAATGTTAACATATCATCTTAGCAGGTTTCTTTATTAAATGAAAAACAAGGAAGTCTTTAACAAATACCTTTTTTTAAAGCAAGTAAACTTTGTCATGATGGAGTAATGGCTGCTTGCTGTATTTTTAGTACAGTGACCTTTTGGAAACCTGTTCACATCACGTGCTCAATATGCTTTGATGAATTGATATTTAAATCTAAAAAGTCGATGTATTTCTTTTTGTGAAATATTAGTTTAATGAAATTTGTTTCCTGTCAAACTAAACTTGTTTGATCATTTCAAACTGAGGAAATAAAGTGAAGCAATTAGGGTGAAATGTGACAGTTTGATGTCCCTCATTAGCATTATAAATTAATTTGCTGTTTTTCAACTATTCTTGCAGCCTAACTGCAGGAAAAACTGTTATTATTTGGCCTTTTGAAGTTTAGTTTAGTTTAGGACCTTTTTCTGTTGCACAGAAACAACTGTGAAGCAGGAGCATGCTGTATTTGTTTCTGCGCTTTGAACAAGCTATTTTCTAATTTCTTCCTTTTTCCACCTCTTTTTTCTAACTAGAGAGCCATATATAATGAGACACGATGCGATTATCAGAATGCACATTTTTAAAGACAGATTTTTAATGTTTTTCGCTTGTTTTGCTTTTCATATTGTTTGTTTGTAAACAATCCTCAGGCTGTCACACACTCCTTCCTCTGTCTCCGCAGGACGTTCCCTGCAGACACCGATCCAATCATGTCTAAGGCAAAAGACGCCGGCTCCAGCATCATGCAGACCCAGCAGCTGCAAGCCGCCATGGCTGACACCTTCATTGAGCACATGTGCCTGCTGGACATCGACTCTGAACCGGCCGTGTCTCGCAACACCGGCATCATCTGCACAATCGGTCAGACGCTTTGCCCCAATGCACAGATGCTCTGCTGATTCCTCTGTATAACATTGACCCAAATGTTCCCTATAGGACCTGCATCCCGAGCTGTGGAGACAGCCAAGGAAATGATCAAGGCTGGGATGAACATTGCAAGAATGAACTTCTCTCATGGGACACATGAAGTGAGTGATTTTTAAAGCTTTACGCTGATAAAACATCCTAAATGAGTCGCTCAACCGGCCTGGTGCAGCTACAGCAGCAGGTTGTCAGCCATGTGTTTCAGTGAATCAGGCTGACATTTCCACAGTCGGTAACATGATCCCCCAGCTTATAGTTGACCCCTCAGCACCCTGCCTGCATCTTAGGTTGAAAACTCTTTGGTTGGTCAGCGGCTGACCTTAACTTCCCGACCTCTTACCTTTAAAAGTCACGACCCCGATGACTGTCACCTGAGAAGAGATCCAGAATTATGTCTGGGGTCTTTAAAGGTTAACTGCAGCCCTTTTAGTAACACGTAAAACTGCAGCTCAGCCTTGATGGATTAAATTCAAGAAAAAATACCAAATGTTCAGGTTAGTGAATAATCTTCCCTTTGGAAAATGAAAACCGACTTCTTGGTGTGGAGAGAAGGAGATAGATAGATAGCTGTGACCTCTGTCTCGTTGTTGTTGCAGTTGTCATTGCAGCTATAAATAGGAAACCTCACAGCGACAGCAGTAGAGGAGAGCATGTAGGAAAGGAAAACCGTAATCTGTGTTCGCTGTTTCAGGTCTAAGACTAATTTTTGCATGTGATACTTTAATATAGTTGTTGCAGTTTTGGTATTTTTTTACAGCAGGAATTTGAATTGTTCACCTTTAAGGTCATTTTGTGTATTTAAAGCACAGCAGAGCTGAGGGTCCTGTGCTAAAAATATGTTGCAGCTTTGCTAACTGTATTTCATTTTGTAGCTGCCTCACAATATGAGCACCTGTTGCTTCGTTTGGCTCTTTGGGAATGGAGCGTATTTGAAGACAAGCTTTTGTTTGCACAAATTAAACCTTAGTATTATTATTATTTTTTTTTTATTGGAATCCAGTCATTTTTACAGAGATTTTAAGGGTTGCGACATCTTTTTATGCCATAGTACCATGCAGAGACCATCAAGAATATCCGGGATGCGACTGAGAGCTTTGGGCCTGGATCTGTTGACTACAGGCCAGTGGCCATCGCTCTGGACACCAAGGGACCAGAAATTAGGACCGGTCTCATCAAGGGCGTGAGTTCTCTGCAGATAACAGGAGGCAGTGGTTTGATTTATGGAGGACTCATAACTGTAATGGCTTTTTTTTTTTTTTTTTACGTCCTCTTCAGAGTGGAACTGCTGAAGTGGAGCTGAAGAGGGGAGAAACCATCAAGGTCACTCTCGACGATCAGTACAAGGAGAACTGTGATGAGAAAAATCTTTGGCTCGACTACAAAAACATCACCAAGGTGGTTGAGGTCGGGAGCCACGTCTACATAGACGACGGTCTGATTTCCCTCAAAGTTAAGGAAATCGGTAAGAACAAAATAACTAGCTGCTTTTTAAAATGTTTTAAAGACGTTTTAACCTCCAATTGTCCTTATATCATATTACGTAAAACCACAATCGTCATATTATTTCGGGGTGGATTTTGTGTCATAGACCAACGGTAACCAATTGAAAATCAGCAGGATCCGAATAAACAAAATTATCAACCAGTTCAGATCCAGAGACATTTTTAATTAGAATCCAGTACTTTAAATAGAGTTTAACACTGAAATAAAATGAGGTGTTTATGCATCCAAATCTAAAGTGTTTTTTTAAGTAGAGAACAACAATCTTTCAGTTTGCTATAGAGACAAATTCCTGATTTACAAATTTTATAAAAAACCTGAACTGATTGTTTATTTTTCTTTCTTTTTTCTGTCTTAATGTTGGCAAAGTCTGAATTCTGAGAAAAAAAGTCAGAATTCTGAGAAAAAAGTCAGAATTTTGAGAAAAAAAGTCAGAATTCAGAGATTAAAAAGTCTTGAATTTTATAGAAAAAAGTCAGAATTCTGAGAAAAAAAGTCTGAATTCTGAGAAAAAAAAGTCAGAATTCTGAGAAAAAGTCAGAATTCAGAGATTAAAGTCTGATTTTCAGAGTGAGAAAAAAGTCTGAATTCAGAGATTAAAGTCAGAAATTCTGAGAAAAAAAGTCAGAATTCTGAGATTAAAATCAGAATTCTGAGATTAAAGTCTAGATTCTGAGAAAAAAGTCTCAAATGAAATGAAAACATTTGTTAACTGTTATTTTTCAGTGTCCTTATCCTCTTCCACACATTTATTTTTTTGCTTTTACAATAAATATATATATATATATTTTGCATTGGTCTATCACATAAAATCTGGCTACAAACACCCTGAATTCAGCGTTTATATTTGGAAAACGTTCAGCGTTTCCCAAATGATTCTTCATCCCTCTTCCTTCCTTTTAGAACCACTGTTTGTCTGCATATGTTGTGTGTGCTCTAAGGTAACAACTACCTGACATGCGAGATCGAGAACGGTGGATCGCTGGGCAGCAAGAAGGGTGTCAACCTGCCCGGAGCTGCAGTCGACCTACCGGCTTTGTCTGAGAAGGACATTCAGGACCTGCAGTTTGGCCTGGAGCAGAACATCGACATGGTCTTCGCCTCTTTCATTCGTAAGGCTGCTGATGTCCACGCTGTGAGGAAGGTTCTGGGCGAGAAGGGAAAGGACATCAAAATCATCAGCAAGCTGGAGAACCATGAAGGAGTGCGCAGGTAAGAGAGTTTACCCCTGTCCTATTACAGGTGCAGACAAAAAGGAATTTTTGGAATTACTAATTTTATCTCATCCTTTTGACAGATTTGATGAGATCCTGGAGGCCAGCGACGGCATCATGGTGGCCCGTGGTGACCTGGGCATTGAGATCCCTACAGAAAAGGTCTTCATTGCCCAGAAGATGATGACTGGCAGGTGCAACAGGATCGGAAAGCCCATCGTCTGTGCCACACAGGTATGATTCTCTAGAACCTAAATCCAAATATCTGTTTACAGAAGTGGAATGACAGAAAGTTTGCTTTGGCTCTAATTAAGATGCTTGAGAGCATGACCAAGAAACCCCGACCTACCCGCGCCGAGGCCAGTGATGTAGCCAACGCTGTGCTGGACGGCAACGACTGCATCATGCTGAGCGGTGAGACCGCCAAGGGAGACTACCCTCTGGAGGCTGTGCGCACGCAGCACATGGTAAGACTGAGTCACACATGTTAAATGTTTATTGCCTGAGAGAGGACAGCGACTTTACAGCATTAAAACAACAGAACTGAAGTTTTATAACTCTAAGACAAAACAGATTATAGGTTTATTACACTATTAATGTCTTTGTTTGTTACAGTTAGTGTTTATATGCATTGTATGAAAGGCAAGTCTCACACAATTTATGTTTATATATATTTTATAAGGGGTTGTTTATCACTGTAAAATAAAGAAAAGTTGGCAACAAACTTCAGCAACTTTTTAAATTTAGGACGTTAACTTAATCATTTAAGTTTTGCTTTTTTTTCTTTACCAGACGTTAAAGATATTGTGCAGGACTTTTTAAAAGACCCACCCTCTCCACTTTAAAAAAAAAACAAATGCGTGTGCAAGAGCATGCAGGAGCCCATTTCTCCTCGTTCACACCCTGTTTAAAGTCGTTGGGAAATCAGATTTAAATGTCAAATCATTCATACTTAAACATACATAGATGTACTCTTTATCAGACCATATTTTCCTAAAAGTTAGAAAATTTCTATAAAAAAAAAAAATCCAGTCTTAAAATCTGTGGTTTTTTCCCCATTATCTACTGCAGGCCAGTTAGTTATACGTAATTTGTAATTTTTGTACTTTTATTAAGGATCCCCATTAGCTGTTGCCGTGGCAAACAGCTAGTCTCCCTGGGGTCCACATTAAAAACATACAGTAAAAAACAGTTACAAATATAAAAATTTCTTAAAATTACTATAGGAAGTACAAAAGAACAAGTAAAATAAAACAGCCAATAAAACAAGAACAAATATAATAAAACAGTCAATAAAACAAAAACACTTCAGGGCATCAAATGGAGTCTCAGATTCTTTTTAAAAGATAATTTACTTTCAGTGTAGCGGATGTAGTGAGGTAGATTATTCCAAAGGTGTAATGATCTATATATAAAGGATCTCTTTAGAGCATTGGTTTTTGGACCTGGTAAAACAAGCTGCCCATTACAAGAACCTCTAGTGTTGTGGTCATGAACAGAATTACTATTAACAATTTGTGAATGTATAAAAGCAGGAACATTACTGCTCATGACTGACTTAAACAGGATAAGTGTATTAAAAAGCAACTTGTGCTCAACCGTAAGCCAGGAAAGGCAGGAATGCACCTGGTTGACATTAGATCTAATGTGGCAGCCCAGTACCAACCGGGCTGCCTTGTTCTGAACAACCTGTAGCTTTTTGAGTTCACCTCTGGCAGCAGATGTCCACACTGTAGAGCAATAGTCAAGATGACACAACACTAGACTCTGAACTATTTGACATAAAAGGGGAGGTCACCCTGTACATCTAAATCGCCAATCATTTATCAACGGACATCTATCAAATTGTTTCGGTCATAGCATCTTGATTCATAAGCGTTCCTTGACTGCGTCGTTTCTAAGTCACCAATTTAGTGCTACTTGGTCCCAATGGGATTTCCCATTGGGAACCTGCTAGCGCTAAGACGCTAACTGGTTAGCAAGATGCTTCCGATAAACCGACTATGACCAAACTTGCTTGTGAACCTTCCGCCACAACAATCCCGCCCTTTGATAATTGACCAATCACATTCACTTTATTCACTCGTGTAAAGTCGTGCACCACTTGGGAGAATTTGGAAATGCAACGATTGGAAGAGCCGCTTTCCCTACAACTTTAAGATACTGGTAGTAACATGTTTAATGTGTTTCAACATTTGTTAGCAGCCAGTGTCAGATGAACATAATGCGTCAGACCAGCACACCCATAGTCAATATGCATGCGCAAGACGTCAGATTTGCGTTTATCCCTTTAGTTTTGTACGAAAAGTACACTTTAATCTACCTGCATGGACGTGTATCCCTTTAGTCATGTACAAAAAAACTATTTAAGGTCAGATCACCATACGCTTCAAAAAACACCAAAAAGTAAGTAATTAAATATATTTTTTTGTACAAAACTAAAGGGATAAACTGGTTTTGGGTATGCTGGTCTGACCAGGTATGCTCATCACGAAAGAACACCGCCACTGTTATCCAGTGTTGGGCATGTTACTTTGAAAAAGTAATTAGTTATAGTTACTAGTTACTTCTCCCAAAAAGTAACTGAGTTAGTAACTGAGTTACTCCACAATAAAAGTAACTAGTTACTAGTAAAAGTAACTATTAAGTTACTTTTTCTTGAGTGTATGAAATTAATAACTGGGGATGTCTAATTCTGAAATCCTGTGTTTGGGTTGTTATAGATACTGCAACATGTAGATCGATCGATCGATCGATCCATCCATCCATCCATCCATCCATCCATCCATCCATCCATCCATCCATCCATCCATCCATCCATCCATCCATCTCCCTTTCTCCATATAGGCTAATGATCGTTCACGCTCTCCATAGTTCCCCTGTGGCGCTGAAAGCACAGGGCGGCTGTTACGGCGCCTTTTAGCGAGCATGCGGCGTTTCCTGTCGCTAGCGCTGTGAAACGATGCGCCTGCGCTTCGTGTGGAGATGCAGGGGAAACCGTATCTGATGGGGATACGCAGCTCGACGTAACACCGTTATTTCCATCTGGAAAACGCTGTTTTGCTGCTGGAGTCCTCCTGACTCTCCATCGTCCCTCTCTCTCATGACACGCCGCACGAGTCCTATTATGAAAAATGGTTAATTGTGCGACCTGAGTAACGTGCAGTAACGGGGTGTCGGCAGTTGTAACTGCGTTATAGTTACAGTAAGAGTATTAATTTTGATTACTCGTTACTAAAAGGTAAGCGGCGTTAGTAACGCCGTTACTTTCAACGCCGTTACTCCCATCACTGCTGTTATCTCTTATAATACAACTAATTCAAAATTGTTGGCTGTTATCATGCAAAACGCTATTAGTGGCTGAAATTAGGCCTTTTTGAATTTGGATTTTTTTTGGCTCTTTAGAACAACCAGTGTCTAAATAGCATTTACATATAAGCTAGATTTTTGCCAGGGGATTGCTGTAGCTACAGAAAATTTAACATGAAATTCATTTTTAAGAACATCTAAGCATAATCAGTTTCAGCTATGAAGAATGCCTCATTCACTGTTTGTCTTTAAATGCTAACTAACTTAAACCAGCTGTGGGGCTGCAGCCCACTGTAATCTGGTCGTTAAATGTTCGTTTCCAATGCTCAGATCGCCCGTGAAGCCGAGGCCGCCATGTTCCACAGGCAGATGTTCGAGGAGCTGAGGCGCACCTCTCACCTGACCCGTGACCCTACAGAGTCTGTCGCCATCGGCGCGGTAGAGGCGTCCTTCAAGTGCTGCGCCAGCGCCATCATCGTGCTCACCAAGACTGGCAGGTACGAGCACGCTCTGTGGAGCTCTGAGTCATTGTTCTCCCTCCGCTGCCCCCCACTCCAGGCCATCAAACTGCTGCATTATGATCCTTCTCCATCCAGGCACCTCCACTCCTTCTCTAACACAGCTCCTCTGAAGTGTGCCAACTTTCAGTCCACTCACAATCTGCTTTCTGCTTGTGACCTTTCGAGATCTGAACCCTGACATTTTACAAGTTAATTTTAACTCCCTGTTCATTCCATGCACCACGTGATACAAAACACATGTCAGCTGAACAGATCTGATGATAATAGTGACTTAGGCACTTTACATTTCTGTTTTAACAAAGTATTTCATAGCTTCTTGAATGTGACAGAGGCTTTTTCCAGCTTGGTGCTGTGATGTTGATCTTATTTAGCAAATAAAAGTACCCTCAGTTTAAAACAAGCGAAGGAAGACAAAGGGTTAAAACATCAAAAATTATTCCTTAGAAGGGATGAAGGCATTTACAGATGAAAACTTTATGCTTTATGCCTATCTTAGCGCAGCAATTGACCAATTTTTGCTGTAGAAATACTCAAGATATTCAGATTGCATTGAATGTGTAAATACACTGCAAAAAATTTAAATCTAAATAAGTCACTTAGGTGAATTTTTTCTTGTATTGAGGAGGTAAGTGTGACATTTTGCCAATGAAACAAGACAATTTACATTTAAAATAAGAAAAAATAGTAGAGATGCGATATATATGTCGGCCCCCTATCGGTATCGGCGACCTTAAAACTGAATATCGGACATCGCCCCCACCGATATTTAACCCGATATTTGATCAGCTTCTGAGTTTCTAAAGTCTAAAAATAAAAATACTACTACTTCTTCCTCAAAAACTTATTTTTACAGACTTAAAAACTTCTAAAGACGAGGAAAAAATATTGATCCATTAAAATATCCCAATATCTTCATATGCTGATATATTGCCATTTAAAAACACCATATCAATCTCTTTTACTAATGAAATATTGCTATATGTCATCGTTATGCTTACGAAATCCCCCGAAAATTCAAGAAATGTTGCCATATTTTTATATGTTGATATATTGATGCGGTATCGATCTATTTTACTAACAAAATCTCACAAGAATTTGCAAAATTCATAACAGAATGATGAAATTTCACAAGATTTTTAAAAGTAAAATAGATCGATACCGCGTTAAAAATCAATTTAATATCAGCATATGAAAATATATTTGAGTATATTATTTTCAAAGTGTCAGAAATGGATAACAAACTGCTATTTTCAATTACTACTTATTTTTGTCCAGCTTTAACATCGGTATCGATATCGGTTATCGGCTACATGAGTTTTAAAAATATCTGCATATCGGATATCGGCCAAAATCCCAATATCGTGCATCCCTAAAAAATTGCTTTGATGTCTTATTACAAGTGCATATGATCTAATTATCTTATTTCAGGAGTAAACATACTCATTCCATTGGAAAATCATCTTATTTACCTGCTCAAATTAAGGCTAAATATACTTAATTTAAGAACTTTTTTACCTATTTCCAGATAGTTTTTGCAGTGTAGACTATATTATATAAGTATTAATTCTGAACAAGTATCCCCAACTGGATTAAAGTCTCAACCTTCCATTGTATCCCTGGGTAAACTGTAAATAATGTATATAACAATAATAATAATAAAAATAATAATAATACTGGTTGCCCTGCTGGAAGGTAAAACTTAAACTCACTCTGAAGGTTTTTGCAACCTTCAAAAACTTTCCATCAACTCTCACCGGCTTCCCTGCTCTTGCTAAAAAGCATTCCCATAACATGATTCCACCACCACCATGCTTCACTGTGGGGGTGGGGCGCTTGTTTTTGGTCTCCACAGAGCAGCTTCCTCTGCTGTTTGCTGTGTCCTTTTAGCATCTGGAAAAACCTTAAAGACACATCATGTCAGTTTTTACTGATAAATATCTTTTTTATTTTACCTTTTACGAATAAAACATTATTTCATAATCAGACTGACGCCTCAGTAGTTCAACACCGATGCATTTATAATCTCATAGATTATATCGTATATATTATTTTCCTGAATTAACTTAACGTCCAAAGTTCCCGCGCTGTTTGGCGGATGTGACGTCAAACATTTCCATGTTAAATGGGTCAGAGTTAACTAACAATTGAAGTTTTATATCCAAGATGGGTTTTATGGATACTCCAATTATGACTCAAAATAAAATTAAGTAAAAACAAAAAAAATCTTGTTAAGTACGAAGTTGGCAATATTGTTAGAAAACTGCATAATGCTTCTTTAAACTGGACTAAAAACAAGAAAAACAGCAACTTTATATAAATGAAGAACACATCACAGCTTGGTGAGATGTTTAAAGCTTGGGATATTGTTTTTTAAATATAATATTAAAACACTTTTCTAATAACTTCTCCCCATTGCCTGCAGATCTGCTTATTTGCTGTCAAGGTACAGACCCCGGGCCCCCATTATTGCGGTGACCCGCTGTGGTATGACTGCCCGCCAGTCTCACCTGTACCGCGGCGTCTACCCTGTGCTCTACACCAAGCCTGCCAACGACGTCTGGGCCGAGGATGTTGATCTGCGTGTCAACTTTGCCATGGAAGTTGGTAAGCGGGAAATGTTCTTTTAAAGGAAAAGTCCGGTAAGCAAGGAATAATCAACGGATCATTATTTATACCTAAAACAAATAGGTTCACAGTGATTTAAGGAATTTAGCGTTAATCACAAAAAAAATAAAAACAATAATTTTCATTGCGATCACTGAGTCTGGGAGCGGCCATTTTTGTCCTCCCTCCTGCCATCTTCCATCAGTGACGTCACGGTGCGGTAAGCCTAGCGCCATTCTCCCAGCTTTCCAAGCTAAAACCAATGGGAACTACTAGACACATCTGCAATCAACAACAATTATTGAAGATTTCCAGAGGACTTCACCATTGAAATTCACCAGAGCTATAGTGAAACTGACAATGCCCACGTGCATGGCAGCTGGATGCTGGAATACATCGGGGAAAAGTGGAAAAAAGAGTTATTCCACCTTTCTGATTCCTGATCCTCCTGTGACGGGTTGGTCGTTGGATGCAAACTTGAAGAGGGAGGATTTGCCATGAACTTCTGGCCAGAGAAAAACCTTCGTAATAATATGTAGCCAACATTTGGAAGAAGAATGTTTTCAAGATGACTCTGGATAATAGCTTTCGTTGTGACTAGGGGTGTAAATAATAATCGTTTTTGTATAGATGCATCGACACGTTCCTGCAAGAGTATCGATTCATGTTTTTTTTTATCCGGGTCTATTTTTATCCATTTGCTCCTGGATGTAATTCTGACTCCCATGCTGCGGTGGCGCTAAACCTACTTTGCCCTCCTACCTTCCTTCAGCCACTACCCTTTTTCCGCTTGCAGTATTTTTTGATGCAAGGCCTTTTAGCATCTATAACACAAAGGCATTATTATTTTTCAGTGAATGAGGTTTTAATAGTGTAACAGCTGTAATTGTGTACTGTCCCTTTAAGATAGTGTGTAATTTGCTATGCTCCACTGCTTCTCTGTAGAGAGCGGGAGAGCTAATCCAGAGACGTACTCAGACGGACATCTTATTTTCATTTTATTCTTCTTTGTAATGATAGGGGTTACCGGGACTCTGCTCATTTTGTCATGTGTGATAATATAGCAGCCGTTCACCCGGGCCTTGTATGGTTGGTGAAGAACATGTTTTATTAAAGTACACTGTGGAATTCCCAGTACCAGTGTGGCCCTGAGTTTTTGACCGCCTTCTCCTTCCTTAAACGCAACCCTAAGCGTTACAATAGGCCTAGGTGGAGTACAACTTTGCTACTTCTGTTGTTTGCTGTTGTTTCTCAAATAAAACGCATATTGATATTACAGCTTTCATTGATTTTTTTTCAAATTTGAAACATTGCCTAGCCTGTACGTAAGATTAAAAAAACCCAAACATTTAATCGAATCGAATCGTGTTGTATCGTAGTTTATTCTTGAGTTTCGAAAATAATCGAACCAAATTCTGAATATGAGCGGACTTTTCCTTTAAACTTAGTCCCAGAAAGTTCATTTCAAAGTTCATTGAACCTGTTTGTATCTTAAACCATTTAACACCAGTTTTTTGTTTGTGTTTTCTTTTTTTACTATTTGCAGGCAAACACCGTAAATTCTTCAAGTCAGGTGACGTTGCCATTGTTGTGAGCGGCTGGCGCCCAGGCTCTGGTTACACCAACACCATGAGGGTGGTGCTGGTGCCTTGAGCTGAATAAACCCTTTCCTTCCCTTTTGACCTTCCTTTCCTTCACCTTCGACTGGATTCGGACAGATAATCCCAACCAGAGGGCTCCTTCAAAGCACACCTGACAGCAGCTCCATGATTCCTTCCTTCCATATGTTTAGTTTTATCGTCTAAATCCTGTTTTGTTCGCTCCCATGTTATATGTAGAATTTTAAGTTCATACAATATGTCAGATTAATTGACATGATTAATAAAAAGAAACTGTTGAACATCTTTGTTTTACTCCCTCTTTTATGACCGCTAAGTTTAATTGGATGAGATCTTGGCAATAACAAATAAAAACCATTGCACTGGAATATAAAGTTTAAAGTTAAAAAAGTTATGAAATCTTAGAATTTCAATAATTAAATAATCGGAAAGCAATGAAAATTTGCTTTATGAGCTAATCTCATTGGTCCTTTTAGATTCTTTGCTGCATTATAACCTTCATCTTCAACATATCTGAATTTTGCCTGATAGATCAACACAAAATGGTTGTGAAAACAAAAGATAAATGTTTCATGGTTTTTAATCTTTTATATTGCAAGTAAAATATATATTAAAAAAAACCATTTAAGTCTGGACTTTAGGTAGGACATTCTAACACATTGAGATGCTTCAATATACACTATTGTGGCTTTTGTATGCAACCGAAAGATGATCCTCAGATTTCTGACATCTTCTGGGAGGTTTCTTCAAAGATTTGACTGCATTTAGCTGGTTTCCATCTTTCCATTAACTTTTCCTGATGTTTCATGTTGCTACCACGCAAAACAAAAAGTCAAATAAGGGGCCAAACTAGTCACTCTTACAGCTTTTATTTAGCTATCTGCAGGTGTACGTATTTGAGGTAACCTGACTCCGCCATTGAATGGATTTGCTCCATATCCATCTGGAAACCTCCTCGCTAGTAATTTTGGGAAGGCCAGTAAATACTGGTTAGCTGATTGGCCTATGTTTGGTGATAGAGCGGGCCAAATAAACCAATCAGATCAGCGAAGCATATGACGTACTAACAGAGCGGCGATGAAGAGGAGCCAATTGATGATCAAACTCTTGCCGAAAGCAGTCAGGAGAAAGCGCCAAAAACATCTTTTCCTCTGAGAAAAGCCTCCCAGAGCAGTGTTTTGCTCTTCTTTCAGTGAAGAAATACTCTGTAATTCCCATAAAACTTGCTCGATAGCCACTAACGCTAGTTTCATCGGCTGAAGCCGCCATGTTCTTTAGACTGAACTGTCGGCGGCCTCGTTGCGTCACACTCTGAACGCCTTCAAAGCCAGCGCTGATTGGGCGTTCGTTTGGTGAAACGCTCCAAATTTTCTTTAACGGAGAGTCTCCAGACTCGATCTGCGAGTGAAACCTTGAAAGCTTCGCGAGATCAGGATGGTCTCATGAGCTAGTATTGAGGCGATGCTCAGCGCTAGTTTTCCACTTCAAATCTGACCAGATTACTTTTTTCTATGTTAGTTGCAAACATGAGGTCTTGTGATTGGAATTCAGTATTTGCATTCCTTTGCTACTCTTGCATTAAAATGAGATTTAGAGGGTGCATAGTAGTCCTGTTGACATTTTTGTTCTCCTTGGATGAATATCCATGTTTTAACAGCTTCACAGCTGTGTCTTTCAATTTTCAGACGATGGTTCTAACTTCAATCTGAAAAACTCACACAAGCAGGAAACACAATTAAAAGAAATTTATTGATATAATTACTTAGTCTTTGGCTCAGACCTCGGTAGGAAACATAGCTGAATTTTTGATTGATATGCATGAACAGGAGTAAAGAACAAGGGCTGTTTCCCCAGGCCTGAAACTGGTGGTGGAGTGGAGATAGATGGAGTTGGTCAGTCTGTGGACTGCTGGTTGGAGAAGGCGGTCTGCTGAGCTTTATGGGGAGATCCAGTGGACTGCATGAGGCTGATACTAGAGCTTCACTCAGGGACCTGGAATATGGAAGTCCAGCTTGGATAACACAGGTTGAAGAACCTGTCCATGATGAGGCAAAGCATGAAGGCGACAGTGGAGAGGAAAAACTCCCCATTTGGAAGAAACCTCTGGCAGAACTAGGTTTAACATAGCGTTTTCTCGGTTGAAATGAGACAGGGAACGCAGGTAAGAGTCCAGAAGGAATGACTCTGATGAAGCTTTAGCTTCTGAGAAGGTGGAGGAGGGGCTAGGTTTAAAATGGGGTCATCTGAATGAAGTCACAGCACATCTGCCGCCTGCGCTACAGGAGCAGACAAGTTGCGGCTCGGAGGCCTTTTAAGATGAACTTTGGATGCCGATTGGCTTTCATGGAGGTGTGGTTCAAAGCTGATTGGCTGTGTTGCAGGCGGATGAAGGAGAGCAATCAGTTTCTTCAGTTGAACTTCCACGAGGCTGTCAGGATTTGGTGTTGGTTTGGAGGACCCAAATGCAGAGGCAGGTAGAGCAGAGGTGAATTTAGGTGGGTTTAATGAGGTTCACAGAGGCAGCAATCAAAAATCCAACAAAAATAACAAACAAACCAGAACCAAGGAGACATCAGGGGAAACCAAACTCAAGGAGCCAGGGAGGCGAGGTAAGCAGAGAGGCGTTAGAGCGAGGATCCAGCAAACTGGAACTGAAGAGGGAGGCTTTTAAAGGGACAGAGACAAAGAGAGGGCTAACGAGGGGATTGAAAACAGGTGAGGACAGAGCAGAAAACAGAGCTAGGGAAAGAAGGACACAAGAGGGCAGCAGAGAGGACAACAAATGGAAAACCTGGAAGACAGGAACTAACAAGAAAACAACAAAATAATAATTAAACACTAAAACAAGAAGCAAAGTAAAGCTGAATACTCTAAATAAACATAACAAAACCAAGACTGTGACAGAGGCTCCATATTGCTAAGTGAGGCGTTGAGGATTATCACCTTATAAACTCAGCATCCAGGGACAAACTTCCTTTTGTGGGTATTTTGACCAGAATTCAAATAACCTGTACCAATATTTATTGTTGTAATACATTTTTTTAAAAAACAATTATAACAATAAGTTAATTCCTAGTAAATAAATTACAGTATTTCTGAATTTTATTTTTGTTACTCTCAGTTTTATATCTGAAAAAAACACAGGCAGAAACTCAACTATCTTTGCTAGTTTTCTGAATTTAAGGTACAAATACCTTTCAATAAGAACGCAAACTAAAAAGGTATAAGAAGAAGACAAATAAAAAAAAACTTGTTTTTTTTAGTTTAATATAATTTGGATGATATATGCAATTGTTCATGTCCTCATCAATGTTTGAGCTGCACTTTGGATTTACTTAGACTTAGACAACTTTTGGCGTCGTTTTGTACACACAGTGTAAACAAAACGACATTTCATTTCGTACAGCTTTCAGACAGTGAATGAGCAGCAGTTTAGCAGTGAAAATACGATGCAATCAGTGGATTTAAGTGTGCAATTTTTTTAAATTACAAGTTAATTTTTAGATTTGAATTGACCTACATTAATACATATAGTAATTCTTCATTGAAATAAGCTCTAAAAATGTCATATTTGTGTCTCAGTCTTCAAATTGTGGAATTAACACAAAAAATATTTCCAAGAAATACTTGGAGGTAGAAGGTGATTTGTGCTTTCATTAAAAAAATAATGTAATATGTAATATTTTGCCACTATGTGGAATGATCTATTCATTGTGATACTTTTGCAAATAACACAAAGTTTATAAAAATAAAAGAAAAAATATATTAAAATCAGTTTTTGTAATAAAATGGATTAGGAGTTATTAGAGGACCTATTAATTTTTCCAGGACTGCTCTTGAGTCTGATCTGCCTCACTTAGTTCATCTCAGAAGCAGGAATAAAAAGCATTTTATTCTAATCCACCTCTGAAACATCAAATTAAATACCTATTTACTTGCTAATCCACCACTTCTAACTCTATAAACCTGGCAAATAATTTTCTTTGTGTTGAGTATCTGGCAGATTATAATCCTGGCTATTTTAAATTTTGGCACCGAACAACCCCGCGCTGTTCTCGATTTATAATCCGGCTTAAAGTCTGAGACTCCCCCCTCCATCATTTTCATCAGATTTTCCTCATGCTTCATCACTCTGCTCTTCAAAAAGAAACCCACAGCTCGGCCGAAGATAATTTCACCATATGTCCTTTTTATTGCATTAAATTCAGAAGCTAAAATAAAATGTGTCTAACGTACAGGAGATTAAATTATCAGATTTGGTGAATAAAAAGGCAACAAAATGAGAAAGACTAATAAATAGATCAATAACTTATACCTTGACATCTGAACATTGGATGTTTTTAAAATAAACCTCAAGTGAAAGCCAGAGGAAACTGCTGGCAGGTGGATGAAGGAGAAAAGGAGGACGATCCAGATTCAGGTACCTGAAGCCGCTGGAAAGGAAACCCTCTGATGGTTGGACCTAGAATCCAGCCGACGCTCACAGTTTAGAAAGAAAAAAACATGTCACCTAAACACATTGACTAAATTAAATTAAAAGGATGCATTACTGGTTTCATAAAGCAGTCTTTTTCATTCAGCATAGTTTCACAAAGCAGCGTCGGTTCAACAGCAGATTGATGTCAGATTTTACAATCAAACATTATACAATGAAAGAGGTAATTATGCAGCAATAAGACCCGTCAGGGTTTTGGTGTTGATCACGTGCTCAGGTGACTCTTTTTAGCCCTTTAAACTGGTGCAACAAACATTCACATCAACCTAAGTGCATTGCTGGTTTCAAAATGTTCGATTATCCACAACTGCTTTCTGCTTTTATTCAGTTCCTTCATTATGATTACTTTAAAGTCAGAAGTATACGAGTGAATCTCTATAAATTAAATATTATCAAAATGTCCTTTTCTTGTTCTGATTTGATCATAAAAAAAAACATATAAATTCATTACATACACAATGATGCATTTATTGCTGTTGTTTCTATTAAGTTTTATGATTATGGCTTACAGCTATTAAAAGAGTTCCTTCTGCTAATTTAATATTATGGTTCTCAGAGTCGGGAAGATACAGAGCCCCTCTGATGACATGGTCAAAAAAAATGTTTAATTGTGGCCCGCGGTAGGTATTTTGTAATGCCGCAGTAGTATTTCTCACGCCCATAATAAATATAGCGATGCGCAAAAATACTTATTAATAATATCAATAAATCCACCCCTGTTTTCAGGCTTATGTTAACTGTAATGACTTATCTTGGACAGGCTGCTATGTAAGCGGGCCTTTAGTCCTTAGTTTAGCTATGCTGAGGTTGTTTACACTATGCCTTTTCACACACAAAATAGGCGTCTTAGCAACAAATGTCACCATTGACTGGGTAAAGCAAATGCGGCGCCTTAGACGCTTAGAAAGCTGGCTGCGTTTTACAGTAATCAAATAATGATATTATATTATTGTAAATTATTTCATACGCGCCCGCGTTAAACTTATTAGCATTAGCCACGAAGTAGTATTTGCGCCCGTCGCCGCGTTATACTTATTAACGTGTAACGAAGTAGTATTTAGATGCTTGCGTTACACTTACTGCGCCACGCGAAATGGTATTTGCGTGCGCACGTTAAACTTGTTAGCGTTTAGCCCGCGAGTAGTAGTATTTCGTGTGCCGCACGTTCTACTACTTAATGCGTGGCCCGCGAAGTAGTATTTAGGTGCATACGTTAAAACTATTGCGCGTGGCCCGCAGAAATAGTATTTAGATGCGCCCGCGTTAAACTTATAGCATTGGCCCGCGAAATAGTATTTACGTGCGCCGCGTTATACTTATTGCGTGCCAGCTGAAACGTGAGCCGTATTTAGATGCATACGTTATAATTATTAGAAGTTGGCCTGAAGTAGTACATTTTGTCGCGCCGTTATACTTATTAGTGGCCGCGAAGTAGTATTTAGATGTAGCGCGTTAAACTATTAGCGTGGCCGCAATAGTATTTAATGCGCGCGTTAAAACTTATTGCGTATTACCGCGAAGTAGTATTTAGATGCGCCTTTAATTGCAGTTAAACTCGCCGCGTTGGCATTGCCCGCGAGTATTGGTATTTAAATGCGCCGCGTTAAGCTGCTATTTAGCATTGGCCCGCAGTAGTATTTAGATGCGCCGCGTTAAACTCGATAGCATGGCCCGCAGTAGTATTTCGATGCGCCGCGTTAAACTGACTATCGTTGGCCGAAAAGTAGTATTTAGATGCGCATGCGTTCTACTTGTATTAGTGGCCGCAGGTAGTATTAGTGCGCCGCGTTATACTTATTAGCGTTGTACGAAGTAGTATTTAGATGTGCACTTTATACTTGTGCGTGGCAGCGGTAGTATTTACGGTATTGCGTCGTTGTTATGCCGTTGCGTGGCCCGCAGTAGTATTCGTCGCCCGCGTTAAACATTGGCATTGGCCGCAGTAATATTTAAATCGCCGCGTTATACTTATTAATTGGCACGCGAAGTAGTATTTAGATCGCCCGTTAACATACTTATGCGTGGCCACGCGAGTGGTATTTGGGTACGTCGCCGTTAAACTTGTATAGTGGCCCGCAGTAGTATTTAGTCGCGCCGCGTTAAACTTATTGCGTAGCCCGCAGTAGTATTTCAGATGCGCCGCGTTAAACTTATGCGTGGCCCGCGAAATATTAGTATTTAGATGCGCCGCGTTAAACTTTTATTCGCATTGGCCCGCAGTATTATTTAGATGCATACGTTAAACTTGTGCGTGGCCGCGAGTAGCACATTGTCGCGCCGCGTTAAACTTATTCGCGTGGCAGCGGTAGTATTTTGTATGGCCACGTTAAACTTACTAGCGTTAGCCACGTTATTAGTATTTCGGCGTGCGTTATATACTTATGCGCGTTGGCCGCGAGTAGTATTTAGATGCGCCGCGTTATGTCGGCCCGCGATGGCTTGCATTAGCAGGTGCAAACTTATTCGCGTCGCCGTTAAATACTATTTAGCGTCTTGCTGCGATTAGAAGCATTGGTATTGTACAGTATTTAGCCGTTATACTTGATAGCGTGGCCGCGAAATATTAATTCGTCTAAATGCTTACGTTAAGAAGCTTATTATTGTGGCCACGGGGAAATACTACTTCGTGGCCACAATTAAGCATTTTTTTTGACCATGTCATCAGAGGGCCTCCGTAGAAAGAGGATTTCTGACTTGGACATTTATCCACCGGCCAATCAAACACATCCTCACAAGATGATTGCTAAAGAAAATATGTTATAATTGTGTTTTAACCAAGAATAATAATGGAAAGTTGAGTGGAAGGAAAAAGTGTGACAGAATAAGGTGCGCTGTCAAAGCTATTGTTTATTAATGAAGTAAAAGTGAGTGAAAAATAGTGTCAACACAGTGTTAATGGTTGAATTAATTCAAATAAATATATAAGTGCAAAATATTTACCATACTAGACAATGTTTTTTCACATCTTATATAGAATATCCTCATTCCAATAAGGTTAGCAGGTTGATAATTTATAATGAATCAACCATTGTTGACCCAACAGCGTTAAAGGTTCAGTGGGTCACAGAT
>JAGKQL010000068.1:4437553-4467001 GCA_018398635.1 Cyprinodon brontotheroides | reverse complement strand
GCTCCCCTGCCTGTTTTTGCCTAGGGCCCCAAATTACCTAAATCCGCCCCTGCTCATTTCCTTATCTGCAAGTTCTGTTTTGCACAGCTAAAGAGTTCATGTCGATTTAGATCCATTTCTAAAAGCAAAGTGAGAAACAGTGATATTAGAGTGACGCGATAAAACCTGGACCGCCTGATGCCTCCGAACCCCCACAGATGGAGCTCTTAATGCAATTTCTGCAGCTTACAGTTTGTCCTGACCTCATCTGTCATGCCAGATCAGAAAAGAAAATAATGCCCCATTAAAAAAAGGGGGAAAAAAATGAACCGTTTCACATAAACCGCTTGCCTTTTTTTTTCAGGCATGTGGACAATACCAAAACGCACTCACATGGTCTACATTATGATCTAATTTTTCATGCTTAGATCTGTTTTGTACATTTCCTTTAACTTTACACATAGAAATCTTTGAAAAATCAGAAAGAAATCTAATGAAATATTGACAGTAACTTTAGGCAGTGCGTGGCTTTGCAGCAAACCTTTAAAAGTCGAGGTGATGCAGATAAAAACAGCCAGAAAGTTCAGGGTTTTAAGCTTTAAACAAGGGACAAAACTCCACATGGACTCAAAGATCACAGAGCTTTGCTGCTCTTAGTCCCGAGGCCTTTTAAGGAGATGACGACTTTAACCAGATGTAATGGTCGGGGGAAGTTAATCTGTTGAGAGCCTGTGCAAACTAAATCAAAATAAATCTTACAGTCACACATTAAAAGAGCTTCACCCCCCCTCCCTTTATTTCCTCCCTCCCCCTCTGTGGAGCATCCAGCAAGGTGGGCTTCACCTCCAAAGTAAGAGCCGTCGGTCAGCTTGGTGTCTGAGCTGCTTTTTGTAATGACGCTGACCACGCCGTGCTGGATGAAGTACATTTTCTTCCCGATGGTCCCCTCCCTGATGATGTAGTCGCCCGGCTGGAAGACCTCGAAGCGCAGCTTGGTGAGCATGGAGGTGACAAAGTTGGGGTCGGCGTGGGCGAACAGAGGCATGGACGCCACCAGTTTGCGACAGTTGAAGTTGATGATCTCCTGAGGAAACAGAGGAAAAAACGCTTGTTAATCTATTTATTTAATGCAGAGCTGATGCATTCAGAGCGCCTGTATCACATGCGTACATTTCAATCATTATAAAAGCAGCTTAGCGCTCCGTTAATAAGGTTCTCGGCTCTCATACGACCGTTACTAATCAGATTACAAGACTATTAACATTATCATGGAAAGTGTGGCAGGCATATTGGATTAAATCAATAATTATCTGAGTCTCATTTAGAGCGACATGCTTTAATTTATGCTGACGTGGTACAACTTATATAAACCAAATTCAGCTGGACTGTCATTAAACGTGGAACCAGCTGTGTTCAGATGAAAGCTGACCTCTCGCAGCGGCTCGTTCAGCTCCTCCAGGATGCTCTCCTCATCGAACATCTTCCCCTGATAACGGTGCTCGTAATAATCATGGATCCTCTGCCTCATATCAGCGGGGAGTTTGTGGAAGGACATGTACTGCTCCACTTGTTTATACTGGAACAAAACAACCACATTTTAACTAGTCAAAGCTGTTTATAACCAAGAATCAGACACACCGGGAAATAATCGACATCTAGATAAGGCATTTTTTCTTAAAATAAGTGCCTTTGTTCTTGGATTAAGGAGGTAAAAGAGACATTTTTCCAATGGAACAAGACAATTTACACATAAAATAAGAAAAAATAAGTGCATGTTATCTAATTATCTTATTTTAAGAGTAAAAATACTCGTTCAATTAGCAAACTATCTCATTTACCTACTGAAATTAAGGGTAAATACACTTAATTTAAGAAATGTTTACATATTTCTAGATAATTTTACCAGTGCAGGTTTTAAGCAAATGCTTCTCCTGCAAAGACGAAATGCAAAGTCATAGAATGAATATATTAACCTGATTAATGTGCCGGCTCAGAGGTGGACTATAATGTATCTCATTATGTTAACAGTCGACTGTCAGGCCATCTGTGAAACCTGCTCACAGCGCGCTGTTGTGGCTCTGCCCCATCTGACAATTACAGTTGTGCTCTGCAGCCTGCAGCTAATGACATTAACCAGCGTGTCCTTCAGCAGTGTTCTCCACCAGCGGAGCAGCGCCGACCATCACAGCAGCCAGTCGACGTATGGCGCTTCCTGCCATAAGCCTCTGCTCCTCTGATTTTAATCTGTGCCATATCTGTCTCTTTTTATCTGTCACATCAGTGGATGTGTACATCAGTCAATGAGCTCTTCCTCTGCTGGTTCTCTGGACGTTTTTGTCTTCTATTCCACATCAGAAAAAAAAAAACCAAACAGCTCTTGAGGCCCAATATGAATAGATTTGAGGTGTGTGTGTGTTTTAATTCTATCAACTAATAAAAATGCAGATTTTGACCCCTTTTATATGGGTTGCCGTTTGTAATTTATCCAGTCAAAAATTTAGGCGCAATATTTATGGTTATTTAGAGTGTTTTAAAAATAAGGGGCTTATTTTTTTTCCAAGTAATTTTTTCAGTATGTCATTCATTCATTAATAATAATCTTACTTTGTTAAATAAATATTTAGTTTGGCGCTAAATATTTAGTTTGCAAATTAAATATTTAGTTGTATTTTTTATAGATATTTAGCTCCAAACTAAATATTTTGTTTGTTCAGCAAATAATTAGCTCCAAATTAAACATTTATTGAACGAAACTAAATATTAATTATGTTAATGTTAATTATTTATTCAACACACTAACTATTTAGGTTGTTAGATAAATATTTAGTTTGGAGCTAAATATTTATTTAACAAACTAAAACTAAATATTCAGCTTGGAACTAGATATTTATTTAAAAAAAATGTAATGTATTTCATTTGCAAACTAAATATTTAGCTAGCATCTAGCACCAGCCTAGCAAGCTGAATACTTAGTTTGCTAAATAAATACTTAATTTGGAGATAAACTAAATATTTTGTTTGGAGCTAAATATTTATTTACATTTAATTTTCTAACTAAATGTTTAGTTCCAAATTAAATATTTATTTAACAAGCTAAATATTTAGCTAGCACCAAGCTAGCAAGCTAGCCAAATATTTAGTTTGCTAAATAAATATTTCATTTGGAGTTAATTATTTATTTAACACACTAACTATTTAGGTTGTCAGATAAATATTTAGTTTGGAGCTAAATATTTATTTAACAAACTAAAACTAAATATTCAGTTTGGAACTAGATATTTATTTAAAAAAAATGTAATGTATTTCATTTGCAAACTAAATATTAAGCTCAAAATTAAATATTTATTTAACTAACTAAATATTTAGCTAGCATCTAGCACCAGCCTAGCAAGCTGAATACTTAGTTTGCTGAATAAATATTTAATTTGAAGCTAAATATTTATTTAACAAACAAAATATTTAGTTTTCAGCTAAATATTGGAGCTTCATTTTGTTATAAAACACGCTAAATAACCATAAATATTGCTCCTAATTTTTGACTGCTTAACTTTTAAAACAGCATCCCATATTTTTTAAATGGTCATATTTTATCTTAGTATAATGAATGAAAACTGTTCCTATTAGTTCATTTTCCCTTATGTTTAAGCCTTGCAACCAAAATGAAAGTATTTTATTGGAATTTTATTAAATATATCAACGTAAATATTTGCATTTTTGTGCCTTGGTGGGAAATGATACATGATTTTCAACCTTTTTTGCAAATAATTTTAGGAGAACTGCAAAAGTGCTTTTAAGTATATAAGTTTTAGGTACGTTTTATATCAGTCAGTCGATCAGGGGAAGGAAACTTAAAGCAAGATGCCATTAAAGATAAAAATACAACAAAAAATAAAAAAAGATGATGAACAAAAAGATTTACAGAGAAACGTTTTTCCTGCGACTTAAGATTCACTAGAGAATGAATCAAAAAGCATTTGTTTTTATTATATTTATTTTGAGTTTCATCCATTTTAAGGACATGTGCTTGGATATATAAATGGGGATGATATAATATCCTTTCATTGTTCTCTTTGATCAGTGCATTTCTCTATTAAGTCTGCAGCTCAAAGATATTTTAATACTTCAACTTATACAAGAAAAGAATCTCACCTTTTCTTGGTACTGTCTCCTTGAGGAGTCCAAGGACTGAATGAGAGCTGTGGCATGCCCCACAAACATGGCAAAGCAGGTAGCGCCCACGATCATGCTGAGGATGGTGAGCCAGACGTCTCCCATGCCGATGGGTGGGTACAGGCCGTACCCAATGCAAAGCATGTGACTCATGGCTTTGAACAAGGCATAGGAATACTGCTGACCCCAGGTGTCGTTCTGGTGGAGACGTGGGGGCGGAAAGAAAAAGTTCATCAGTAAGAATGCGGCAGTGCTGCTGCAGCATCGCCTGTGGGAGCTTTGTTGAGAGTTTTAGAAACTGAGTGCAGGTGGTGGCCATTTTATCCTGCTAAATCATCACTGCATTCGTTTAGTGTTCCTATATCACCACAGCACCTACTTTAGCTTCTGTTTTACCAATCAATTCTCTGATTATCCTATCAGTTGGTCACACATAAACATGGCAATGAGGACATACTATTTGCATGATGTCTTCCAAATATTCCAAAAAAGTAAAAAAAAAATAAATCCACTGGATTTTGTTTCTAGGTTTGAAGACATTTCTCTTCCATCCAGGAAGCTTTTTCAATTGAAAATGTCAGAAATAGCATTGAGTTCGAGGCTTGATACAGTACCCCAACAAAGCCTTGTTTTTGTTTAGAAAACATACAAATTGGACCAGAAGAACTGGTCCACCGCTTGGCTTCTTTCATTAGCCTGCAATACCTGTCTATGTCTCTGAAATGATCTGAAGGGATCCCTTCCCGCTATTATCGCAACCCCAATCCCTTTACACGGGACACGAAGACCTCACCTGTTCAGCCAGGCCAACAATTCCCTTTAACAACCCCCCTTTCAGAGACATAGACAGGTATGGGGGATTGCAGGCTAACAAAGAAGCCAAACGACCCCCCATTCCAAGAGGGTGGACCCGCTTCTTCCATTTCAATTTGCATGTTTTCTAAACAAAAACCAGGCTTTGTTGGGCTGCTGGATAAAACCTGGAACTCAACGCTATTTCTGACATTTTGAATTAAAAAGCTTCCTGGATGGGAAGAGAAACGTCTTCAAACTTGGAAACAAAAGTCCAGTGGATTGATTTTAACTTTTTTGGAATAACTATGACCTGGATGACTGAGAGAATCTTCACCAGCATCTTTCCAAATATTATTACAAAGACCGTAATAAAGCCTAAAAAAACCTGAGAAAACCAAAGACTAAATATTTAGTCAGCTCTTAATGTTAAGTCTGCAGGTAAAAATACAACATATACTTTAATTTTAAGGCAACCTAAACTGCTCCTGATCCACTTACCACCATCTTATTCCGAGTGACCCAGCAGTCCGGAGGAAAGTCCTGCAGCATCGGCACCAGAAACTGGAGACATCCATCCCAGTGGCAGAGCAGCAGCATCATGCCAATCAGGTTCATGATACGTACCATAGCACTGGCCAGATCATACGTCATGTGAAACACCTGCAAAAGAGATTAATGGCAGCATAATGTGAAATGATAAAAGACATTCTTTAAAAAGCAATATTGAACAATTTTCCCAGCCATTGAAATATTCAAGAAGTAACACACTAGTCCTAAAAGTTTTCAGAACAGCAAAGAATGTTTTAGTTTTTTAATCAGTTAGCATACTGAGGCTCTATAGACTGTTTGTGTCAAAGAAGTAAAGATGCACTAAGTTGTGTTTAAGTTTTCTTTTGAGTTCTCAGCTTCACTTTGATTCATGTTTTTCTTTGTTTTCTAGTTTTATAGGTTTAATTCCTATTTTGTGGTGTTTTCTGGATGTATTTCTTGTTTTCCCACTGCTGCCCTCTTGTGTTGGTCTCCTTTTCCCCAGCTCCTTTCTAGAATCCTCTGTTCACACCTGCTCCCAATCAGCTCATCAGTCCTGACTCCTGTCTTTGTTGTGTCCCCTATATATACTCTCCCTGTGCAGTTACTCAGTGCTGTTTCCTCGTCTTTTCCTGGCTCCCCACGTGAGTTTTCCCCTGGATTTTTGCCTCAGTTATTTAATTAAATCTTCAAGAACTCACCTCTGCCTCCTCACCTCTGCATTTGGGTCCTCAAAACCTCAACCAAACCCTGACACCCCGACTGATGACTCCCAGGAAGTAAAAGCCCCACATTAAGAGCTGCTACTGTAGATCATGTTAACAACAACCCTCTGTCATTAAAGCAAAAATCCGGTCACAATCAGAATACAAACTTCTTAAAGTACTCTAAGTGTGAAATTATTCCATAATTTTCACTAAATCATAAGTGTTTTTAATTCAGAGTAATTTTCATGTGAATGTGCTTTACTGGAGGCATCCATGTTTGTCAAAGAACACTACTGCCACCTACTGGTTAGTGACGTCACGGTGCGGTATCGGCTGTTGATCAAGTCCCAGTGCTGCTATCTGGTGTTTGTCTACAACGCTATTATCCAAGTCATCTTGAAAACATTCTTCTTCCAAATGTTGGCTACATATTACGGGTTTTTCTCTGGCCAGAAGTTGATGGCAAAATCCTCCCTCTTCAAGTTGGCGATCCAGCGACCAACCCGTCCGTGGAGGATCAGGAATCGGAAAGGTGGAATAACACATTTTTTTCCACTTTTACCCGATGTATTCCAGCACTCCAGCTGCCATTACGCGTGGGCATTGTCAGTTTCACTATAGCTCTGGTGAATTTCACTGGTGAAGTCCTCTGGAAATCTTCAATAATTGTTGTTGATTGCAGATGTGTCTAATAGTAGTTCCCATTGATTTGAGGCTTGGAAAGCGGGGGAGAATGGCGGCGTTAGGCTTACCGCACCGTGATGTCACTGCTGGAAGATGGCAGGAGGGAGGGGTTACTATATTTGGGCAAAAATGGCGGCTCCCAGACTCAGTGATCGTGATGGAAATTATTACTTTTTCCCGATTAGCGCTAAATTCATTAAATCACTGCGAACGTATTAGTTTTAGGTAAAAATAATGATCCATTGATTATTCCTTGCTGACTGGACTTTTCCTTTAAAGTGTGACAAACAGTTTGTCATGTCGATGAACAGATTAGAAATGATGTCAGAAGGAGACCTATTCAAAGAAAAATTGGGACAGAGGTTTCTTAAACCTCTGTCCCAATTTTTCTTTTCTGTTTATTTGGAGTTTGAGTTAAGACCTAAAACTATGCTGACACTAGTAGGTGCAGGGTAGAATAGTCAGTGCAGCAACATAGACTCTGGATCCTGTGTCCAGTTTATTGATTTAAGCAGTTAGCTTACAGTTAAAGCATTAGTTTTGTGGTTGAATTTATTTTTTAAACCTAAATTTTTCCAACCTTGTCTATGGAGGAAATGGATGAGGAGGACAGTAGTGAGAAAGAAAAAGTTGATTGTGTGCATTATATATTAAAGAGAGAAATTATCTAAAAATATGACCATGGTTTGCATGTTAGAAGTGGGTAGCACTGCTGCCTTGCAGCAAGAAGGTTCCGGGTTCGATTCCTGGCCCGGGGTCTTTCTGCATGGAGTTTGCAGGTTCTCCCTATGCATGCATAGGCTCTCTCTGGGTACTCTGGCTTCCTCCCACAGTCCACAAACATGAGTTTTAGGTTAATTGGCTTCTCTAAATCATTAAGTGTGAGTGTGTGTGTGAATGGTTGTTCGTCTCAGTGTTGCCCTGCGATGGACTGGCGACCTGTCCAGGGCGTATCCCGCCTCACGCCCGTACTGTAGAGAGCTGGAGATAAACACTAGGCCCCCTCGCGGCCCTGCTTGGGATAAGGCTGACGGAAAATGGATGGATGGTTTGCATGTCGACTTGGCAATGCAGGGAAAGTGTATAACACTAGAACCAGATGGACCACAAAGGGACGACAAAAGTCAGCTATGACGATGTCCAAACAGGGACAATCTATCCATAAAAATGAAGGAATTGCTCATGCCGTTGCAGATTGCACTACATATCATGACAGAGGTTTCATTCTATAAGAAGTCTGTTTTGGTCAATTTGGTGGAGCAGATGCAATGGACATTTAGAAACAGTCAAAACTTGTTTGAAAAAAAAAGAGAACCAGCATAGAGTCTGTAGTCAAGCATGGTGAGTCAGCGAGTGTGAATATGAAGGCAGCAGAGGATTCCCTCAAATATTTTACTGGAAATATATAAACCAAAAGATACAACGCCAAGCTATTCTTCAGAAAGAGAGAATTTATGTGGAAGAAAACAAAGCAGAGGGTTTAGACGACAGTGGAAATAAGGACGGCAGGCCAAAAACAAATAGACTAATCTTCTGAGCATCAGTGTGAGTGGGAGCTGCCAGAAGAAGCTACTGTTCAACCATCATTAAGAAAACCCCACAGCCTTTAAGTTACATAAAACCTGAGGGTCAACTGGCTGTTTTTGTTTTTTTTGTTTTGTGGAGGGGTTACATTTTGTCCTTGATTAGGATTTAAAAAAATATCTCTAGTAAAATAACGTACCCTGATAAACCTTTTCCATCCTGGACTATTAAGCTGCTCAACCATCTAACATTGAAGATGATATCTTAAAACCATTAAAGTTTATTAAGGTTCTCTACTTTCCACCCAAGACCATCCCCACCCTGCAGTTCATGGACAAGCAACTCCTCCCAGATACAGTTTTTTACCAGAATAAAATCTCTGTGATGAAAAATTTCTGTTATATTAAATTCTCTCCTTTTAATATTATAGTATTCTTTGCTTCCGTAATTCAGCCAATGAATATTGTTAATAGAAAAACGTTTTTTAATGCTGTTCTAATGTTAAAGTTTAAGAGAAATCTACCAATTTCAGCATGTTAATATAAAAACTTTCACACAAAAACATAAAATAACGGCCAACTTCTGACCTTAACAAAAGTATTGTTATTATGCAAGATCCAAAAAGTAAAAGAGAAATCCCACTATGTACAAGTTTAACAGAAAAATAACACTGTTAACAACTAAGATTATAACATGGCAACCCTAAAATACAGACGGAAACTTTCCCAAATGGACAAAAATATCCACTTATAAATTGTTTAAATGCTTTAAATTATCTAGACTCCTTGAAACAATTTACCAGACTATTGTGAGTTCTTAAAATAAGGGTGATTAATAAAAAAGATGCACTAATCTACCTCTTCCCACTGGTGGATGTAGCGAATGAGTCTGGAGAGGCGCAGCAGCCGCAGCAGACTGAGGATCTTGGTGAACCGGACGATCCTGAGGGCCCGGGCCGTCTTGTAGAAGTCTGAGTCGATGCGAGTTTCCACAATGAGAAAGATGTAGTCCACGGGTATAGAGGAGACAAAGTCCACCACAAACCAACTCTTCAGGTACTTGATCTTGATCTGCTGTGGATCCAGGATTATCTCTGTGTTGTCCTCCTTGACGATGCCAGTGCGAAAGTTAAGGACCAGGTCTATGAGAAAGAAGGTGTCCGACACAACATTGAAGACAATCCAGGGTGGTGTGTGCTCATCCTTGAAAAAGGTGATGCCCACAGGGATAATGATGAGGTTTCCCACCATCAGCAGCAGCATGGTCAGGTCCCAGTAAAACCTGAAACACAAAAATTAATAAGACATTTCCTCAATGGAAAAGATTGAAAGCTTTACACCAAGTGTTCTGTTCTGGTGGTCTCATTTTCCTGCTGCTCTGCAGTTCCCTGATCTGTCCCTGCTTTGTTGTGTCTTGTCTTTATTGAGTTCTCTCTTCATATCACCTGAATTCAAACATTGGATCTGGTCAGCTGGTCTCTCAATGCAATTGATCAAATGTTCTCAACTGGAAGACAGGGAAAAGGGGCCCTTCCTGTAACCTGACTCCACCAGATGGATTTGTTCAAGATATCCATCTGGAAACCTTCCGCTGCGTAATTTTGGGAAGGGGCGAAAAATACTGGTTAGCTGATTGGCCTATGTTGGTGATAGACGGGCCAAATAAAACCAATCAGATCAACGAAGCATATGACGTACTAACAGAGCGACCTAACGACTAAGAGGAGCCAATTGATAGATCAAACTCTTGCGAGAAACCAGTCGGGAGAAGAGCAAAAACATCTTTTTCCTCTGAGAAAAGCCTCCAGAGCAGTGTTTTGCTCTTCTTTCAGTGAAGAAATACTCTGTAATTCGATAAAACTTGCTCGATAGCCACGCTAACGCTAGTTTCATCGGCTGAAGCCGCCATGTTCTTTGGACTGAACTGTTAAGTGCTTCTTCGCCAAGTTTAGCGCCACACCTCAACCCTCAAAGCCAACGCTGATTGGACGCTCGCTTGGTGAACGGCTCCAAATTTTCTTTAACGGAGAGTCTCCAGACTGATCTGCGAAGTGAAACCTTGAAAGCTCGCCAGAGATCAGGATGGTCTCACCAGGCTACCCTTCCTGTCCTACCGGGACATACTTCGTAGGAAACACTACAATGGACTCCTGGAAGGCTTGGAGGATGGTGTGTTTTACAATGTTGTCAGTGGAGGATATCGAAGATGTATGGATTTTCGGATTTATGATACTCGGATTTCTTTGGATTTGGAGGATACCTGATGTATCTGCAATCACAGAGGATGTTGGTGGCAATTTGGACATTGATCAGGCTGCCTGCAGCGGTTGACGAGCTCACAAAGGCAGTATAAACGAGCAGGACCGTGAAATGAGCCCTATGCAGGCTAGCTGTAGTGGTTAAACTTAAAGGTGAGATAGGATAATATCTTCCATGTGCAGGCTTGCTTCAAGGCAGAAAAGCCCAACAAATTTGGATTGTTGTATTCCCCATGTAGAGCCAGCAAGAAAAGACTCAAAGCTGATGGAAAATTCCTGTGCAGCATGCTCTAAGTGTTATTTTGGATTCAGCCTCCCCCTTATCTTACCTCCCCTGGATGTTATGGCGGAAGGGCCCAAGGGAACGTATGATTTAGTATGATTGGATTGAATATACTCTGTAAAGTGCCCTAAGATGACATATGTTGTGACTTGGCGCTCTATAAATAAACTGATTTGAACTTAATAAACCCCTATTTAAATAGATTCAGTCAGTTATTGTAACGGCAAGAGGGCAAAATAACAAAACATTTTAAAAGGGAGCACCATGTAGAGCTTTCAAAGTAACTATAGTTAAATGCTCTTAATGATTGTGACTGATAACATTTCTAAATCTTACATCTACAGCAGAAGCAATGAAGCATCAAAATGTATGAATTAGTGAAGCTGTTTTTAGGATTCTGCACTAATGAAAAAGTTAATGGCGCAAAAAGAAGAGGACAGTCATTATGTAACCATGATAAAATTCTGGTTAAAAATACAAATATAATAGACAGACCTAAATTAAACACAGAGAAACAAAGAATGACAATCCATAGACTAGAGGATACTACAGAAGCTAAACACAAGAAAACATAATTTAAATATTAACTGCTGAGTATAGTAATGACAACAAAACCTGAAAACTTTAAATCTATGTCCGACAAATTCTAATTAACAAAAAAAAATAGTTATTGTAAAAGGTAGACTAGTCAGTTCAGAATGTTTAAGAGGAAAAACCCAAACATCAGCTCACAAATTTAAACTCGATCAAATTAAGATATCTATTTATTTAGCTTGCAAAACACTATTTAAGCAGCTGTTGGAGGAAAAAAAATGCTTTTTTTTTTAAATAAGGACAGTAATAATGTGGAATCTAAAGGAACTATTGGCATGTCTGTTAAGCAGCTGGATGTAGGCTGGCTATCAGAGCAGCTAATCAGTTAGCCTGTATCTCCTTATAACATTTAATAATAATTAGGGATGCAACTAACGATTATTATAAAAATCGATGAATCGATCGATTATTTTTTCGATTAATCGATGAATCGCGACAAAAAATATGTTTTTTATATTAACCTCTTTATTCCAAAATAAGCATTTTAGACAGAACAAACAAAGCACACAATTACAGGTTGCTCATTAACTGTCCTACTAGTGTAATATGAAAAATAAATGTTTGTGTTAAAACTACGAGAAACTTACATGAGAAATGTAGCTGTACATCCACAAAATATAGGCTACTTTGTTTCATAAAGTGCAGTAAATGAGCATATTTTGTTTGTAAAGCCACTTGTTTGTTCAAACAATAGGGCCCCCCATTTCAACAAATATGAGGTTTTTAGACTAGAAGAGTTCTGCCTTTTAAGACAGGTGAAAGTATAGCAGTTAAAGTTGCTACTTGAGAAAATACTGAACCATAGAGATCAAAAATAGCCCACTGTGATTCAAATTATAAATTGTATTTGGAATAAAAAATGAGAGAACTAGGGGGTGGTAAAAACACATCCTCCAAAGACAGATATTTACATGGGAATGTGTGGCAGATAATTAATTGACATATTACTGATCTTGCTTGATTTTATTCTGCTTTTACTTCCATAAATTGCAGGATCTTTTTACTTTATCTTTGCCAGAAGATTTAAACTTTTAAAAGCCTTGCCCTCATAATTTGTGTAAGTTAATTTATTTATAAAGAAAATATAAACGCTGCTTAAGCTAATTCAAATGAAATTAAAAGTAAAATAAGTAGCCAACCTTATCACTGTCTGTAACCTACTAACAATGTAAGGAAAGCATCAAGATGAGCTACCCTGAGAAACTAACGTTACCGCTTCCCCACTTTAAAACCAAACAAACATGGTGGTTCCATGCCATGTTCATTTGTTTTGACAAAAGTTGCATGTTACCACTTTTTTTCACTTTACAAAGCACAGGCTATTTTAATTATTGTGATCAATTTGTGCTGCAGTAATAATCCGGCCAAGATGCGCAGCTTCTCTCATTTGCAGTTCTGACGCTGAGGGTAAACATCCCAAGTGTCTCTGACTGCAGAGAGAGAGGGACTCCCGCGGGAGAACGGGGTTGGGATGCAGGAGGCGCCCCACGCAGAGAGTAGGAACGATACATGCTTTCACTCTTACATGTAAGAGTCTCCAAAAGCCGCCTTGTGCGACACCGTGCAGAAAAGTCGCCAGGATTTGTCGCCATAGTCGCTTTTGAAAAAATAGTCGCTGAGGGGTCTTCGAAAAGTCGCTGAGTTGGCAACACTGCACCTGCAGCGCTGACTTTCGCTTCTTCCCTATTTTTTTCTTCCTTCGCTTCAGTCAAGCCGGATGATGACATGGCGGTGGCGAGGGTCTTGCTCAGAGAGCCAGAGTGGCAGTCTGTGGGAGTGGGACTCAAACTCAGAACCTCAAGATTCCAAGCTCTATGCCCCTGACCACTAGACACCACTAACCTCGTCTTTCCCTTTAAGGAGTAGAGAAATTAGATTTATTTCTCTAGAATAAGGTCTTGAAAACTATCATTAGATTAAATAGGTATTTTTTTTTTATAGATTTATGCTTAACTCCAAGTACCAAAATAAAAACATGATATTGTTGTAATAAAAAAACTCGTTATAACTACTAAACTATCATTATTATTTTAGTACCAGTAGGAACAACTGCTGCCTTTCTGTTTTGAATAGGAGGAAATATTACTAATATAAAGAATATGATAGATCAGAGGTCTTCAACGTTTTCCAGGCCAAGGACCCCCAAACTGATGGTTAGATGGAGCGGGGACCCCCTAATTATATATATTGTATAAAATAGTGTTCTATCAAACTGGTCCTATAGTCACTCTATTACAGATGGGAGTAATGTAACTAAAGTAATCCCTCCCTGGGATTATTAAAGTATTTCTGATTCCTGGTTGATGGGACAGGTGTTGTGAATGAAGCGGTGCCCAGGCTTCAAAGAGCTCCTGTGTGTCGCTGAATGTTTGCATTGATGACTGAAAGATATCTTCTGCCTCCATTTATCTGTTTACTACAGTCTGTTGGATTCATGTTAATGTGGATTTAAAGATATTTTAATTATTTAAAATGCAGGGGAGGGGATATAAAAAAAACAGGTTTAGGTTACAGCTATCCTATACCTGTTTGACTTCTTTTCTCTGGTTCATTTGTCATTTATGTTGAAGATTATCTAAAAATATAAGTAATGTTTTTTAGATATTTTATGCAACAAATCTTGATATTCTTTCTCTGACTTTTTGAAGAACTAAACTAATCTAGAGTCTATGTTTCTGTTACTATTAAACTTATTGGAACAACAATAACAAAATTTTTTTTATATAATCTTCTAATTTCCACTCTTTTGTCAGATATTTGACTTATTTTTACTCAGAAATGCAGATCTGTATTGATGGCTGAAAGACATCTTCTGTCTCCATTTATCTGTTTACTACAGTGTGTTGAATTCATGTTAATTTGGATTTAAAAACATTTCAATTAGTGGAATATATTGCAATATTGGAATACAAGTCTAATTAACCAAAACTTTGCGACCCCCATGCAGTATCTCTGCGGACCCCCTGTTGAAGACCTCTGTGTTAGACAAAATTAGACTTGGACAACTTTTATTGTCAATTTGAATACAAAGAGTGTATATGAAATAAAATTTTGTTTAGCAGCTGTAGCGACTATCAAATTGCCTCTAATTGTGGTCACTTCTGGGTGCGGGAAATCCAGGTCCTAACAAGCTTAAAGGGGAAAGTCCAGCCTGGGAGACGCTCCCATTTATTAGGCACACACACAGAATGCCATCCAGATTCCTGGGTGGCCGTCTATGGCAGCATGCAAAGGAAATGGTAGTAGTGATCATTAGGTGGATATAATTAAAACAAACCAGTATATAAACAGAGAGAAGTAAAAAAAAAAACGTGTGACCTCCCCACACCCTTCACTCACTGTCCTTACCGTGACACAAATAGATTTCACCCACAGCAATGCCCGAAAACAGAACTACAAATGGCTCCTATAACAGCTTTTCAGACAGTAAATGAACATTTCCATTCCATAAAGTGCAGCAGTGATCAAATGTAAACAATGTGGGGGGAAAAACATGGTGCCAAAAAAAAAAGTCCCAGAAAATTACATTGATAATCCTCCTCTGGAGGGCCGCTAGATGAACAGCTAATGTTTTTTCGTTTGTTTTTCGTTACTTTTTTTAATGCACAAGTAAAAAGGTGTAAAGGATAGTCAAGATTTATTTGCTTATATTAGTATTTGTTATGCTGGGGATTAAAATATATAAAGAAGATATAAATGCAAGAAGAAATTTCCCTGAAAACCACAAACCAAACGATGCAAGATGCTTTATAATTAAGGAAAACATTCTATATACAGCTTTTTGCAGTAAGAATAACTTAGAAAATAATGCTTTTCCAATCTTTTAAAGGTCTTCTGTGTGTTAGAGACTACATGAGTCCCTTGACTGACTTATCTTTTTCTTTTTGCAAATTCTGGACATTTTCAATTAAAATTTTCCATTTTTATATAGTAATCAAAATATGCGCATCGTTTTTAGGAAAACGTATTTTTAATGTTTTGAATTTGGTGCTTTTAAAGTCGGCATGAGGAACAACAGAAGTAGGGTTTGAATTAGTCCAGTACCTTTATTATTGTTACACAAGTCTGTGTGAGCCGTGTGCAGAATGAGTTATGAGCTACCTTTCTAAAATGATTCCAGGCTTGTTATAACTCAAAAAAACAAATTAACTTCTTTGAAGCCAGAAGGCTCCTTCTGAAAGTGAAAACCAACAGAATATAGCCCAAATAAGCTGAGATAATAAAAACAAATATACCACAACTCAAAGCTGATGTTCTTACAAGGGTGTTAAAAATGGCAGCTACTTTTTCATCTTTGGAAAAAATAAGAGTTATTAATGAGCTATAATTGATTTTGATATGAAGAGTGTTTGAACAACACCCCTCCTTCAGAGACATAGACAGGTATGGGGCATTGCAGGCTAACTAAGGAGCCAAACGACCCCCATTCCAAAGGGGTGGAACTATTTGTCTGTTCCAATTTGCATGTTTTCTGAGCATAAACAAGCCTTTGTTGGGCTACTGTTTAAAGCCTGGAACTCAACGCTATTTCTGACATTTTGAATTGAAAAAACTTCCTGGATGGAAGAGAAACGTCTTCAAACTTGGAAACAAAGTCCAGTGGATTGTTTTCTAACTTTTTTGGAATGAATATGACCTGGATGACTGAGAATATTCACCAGCACCTCCCAAACATTATTAAAAAGACTAAATATACAGCTTATATATGTTTGTTTATTGGCCTTTTTTTAAATTCATGCATGCATGTATCAGACTGCATGTTTGATGAGACTAAGAGCTCTTATTAACCTCTCAGCAATTCAGCAAGAGGCCAGGCACACCTACATGGTCAACACAAAATTTGGTAGAAAGAGACAGACCTGCCAGAATGGACGCATCACGAGCTACCCACCAACTGCGAAACATAGCCTTAAAGCTCACTAGAAAAGAGGGAAACACTCCAATAAAGTTACCTTGGCCCTTTGAGGAGAAGCAGGCCCACAGCACCACAGACCCTCAGCCATGCTTTCTAGTGGGTATTTGTTCATGCATACATCATTTAACACCAGAAATATCTCTAAATATCTCTAAATCAGAGGTCTTCAACAGGGGGTCCGTGACCCCTAGGGGGTCCTTGGAGGTACTGCATGGGGGTCGCGAAACTTTTGGTTGATTCATTTTTTTTTTTTTTTTTTTATTCCCTCCTGAATTGAAATGTCTTTAAATCCACATTAACATGAATCCAACAGACTGTAGTAAACAGATAAATGAAAGCAGAAGATGTCTTTCAGTCATCAATGCTCACATTCAGCTTGAGACACAGGAGCTCTTTCAAAAGCTGGGCACCGTTTCATTCACAACACCTGTCCCATCAACCAGGAATCAGAAATACTAATGCCAGGGAGGGATTACTTTAGTTACATTACTCCATCTGTAATAGAGTGACTATAGGACCAGGTCGATATAACACAATTTCATACAATATATATAATTAAGGGGTCCCCGCTCCATCTTGTCATCAGTTTGGGGGTCCTTGGCCTGAAAAACGTTGAAGACCCCTGCTCTAAATAAAGCTCAGCATTTACATTCATGAAGGTGGACAGGAAGCTGAGTACAGAGAGCTGGTGAAGCGCTTTGTGGCATGGCGTGGAAACGATAATCTGATCCTGAATGTCAACAAAACAAGATGATTGTAGATTTCAGAAGAAGCAGGAACAAGTTGAAAGCTGTCATGGGAGAAGAAGTGGAGGTGGTTGAGGGGAATAAATACTTTGGTGTTCAATTGGACAACAAACTACACTGTAGACACAACTGTGCCTCCGTCTAGAGGAAGGGAGAGAGACTGACTTCCTAAGGAAGGTTAGGTCCTTCAGCGTTTGCCGCAAGATGCTACATATTTGCGAGTCTGTGAGGGTGATCTAGTCTTCCATAATCTGCTGGGGTAACAGTGTTAGAGCTAATGACTTAAAAAAGCTCAACGAGCTAACTAAGATGGCCGACTCTGCTCTAGGAACTCCTACAGAACCTCTGGAGATTATTTAACAAAGTCAAGGTTCTTCATAAAGTCAAGAAGGTTATGGACAACAGTGAGCATCCTCTTTAGAAGATTTTTGAAACGACAACAGAGTCACCTATTAAGTCAGAAGATACTCCTTAGGAATCCAGCTTGTGTTTTTTGTGTCTTTCTCTTCCTCCACCACCAGGTGGTGCCCTGTTCTCATTGGTCCTCTCGCACACCTGCGGCTGGTTGGCTCATCACTGAGGACTATTTAAGCGGTGGACTGTCACTACCTCGACGCCAGAGTGTTTGCCAGTTTTGGGTTATCTAGCCAAGCTGAGATTAGCTGAGTCTAACTGAGTTTTTGTTTCTCTGAGTTCCAACTGTGTTTTGTCTTTTCCTTCATTAAAGTTTATGCTTTATACATCATGTGCATTGCTACTTTGTTAGCCAGATTAGAGAGAGTAGATGGCCTTCCTTCACATTGTGGATGTCACTGTGTGTACGGAGGTCATCTAATCAGGACAGCCTCCGTGTCTTTAAAAATACACAGGGATATGGGCACATCTTGGAGCCGGACTGATAGAGGAGAGCTATCTGTAATCCTTGTCAGTTTCTGATACGGACAACTAAGCATCCACCTGGTGCAACACATAGACTCGTGAGCTATAAGAAGGAGAAGATGGCCTTGTTCGGGGCTCGATCTTTGCAGGGCGCTCGCGGGCGTGATTTTTTGAGCCCACAGCTGTGCACTGAAGCTCCAAGCATTTTCTCTGTCCTGTAATCGACCTGATCTGGAATAAACTCTTGTTATTTTTTACTCCTGTTTTTATAGTCCCTTTTATATGGTTTTACCCAGTTTGAGTTAAGAGTGGTAAATAACTTGCTCCCAGGAAAGAACCGCGAGGAAGCCCCTGAGGCGCAACGGCTTTTTAGGGGACATAACTTCCTCATTTAGCACTTCCTGCAGGAAGCCGTCCTGCAAGCTGGATGTTTTTGGCCTTCTTCCCCTGGAAGGATTGTTTGAGTCTCACACTGAGCAGGGGATTAACCTCCACAAGTTCCGTTCAAGACCTCCTGGATTCCAAGTGACAGTCCCCTCCATAGTGCATCAGGAACCAACCAAATTAAAACCTGTCCGCCCTCCAGCGAGTTCCTCCCTCTGGTTAACCCACACAAGACTGGATTCTGGGAAGAGTCCCGTTTTCTCTGTCTCGCCAGAGTCATGCGTTCAAAGTTCCCCACTGAACCCTGATCTTGCTCACGTACTTCCCTTTTGAGCTTCCAGTTCCGGTTCACCAGTACCCTGAGTTTCCTGAATCCAACCCCGTTCATCTCCTCAATAAACCTGTTAAACTTTTACCCTGGTTTCTCTGAGTGGTTTACTGCATGTAGGTCAGATCCCTTAAGAAAATCAAGACATCTCCAGATCCGGTCCAGGACAGACCTCTACAGAAGATCCTTCCTTCCTAGAGCTATCAACACCTACTCTACAACACCTGTTTAAAGAAAAACAACATAGGAGTTACTGCAACCTTTTATTTCCCTTTGGGTTTAAGTCATTTTGTAATTTGATTTGAATTTTTAATCACTTTAATCTGTTACATTATATTTCATGAAATATGTACATATTGCCAAGTCTGTTGTTAAGATGTGGAAATCACAGGATGCCATTTGAGCCTGGGAACAGAAAAAAAGTGACTAGTGTCACAAAATTTATGATAAAAACAACCATAAATATTACACTTAAGTTGTGGTGCGGCCTTGTGGCCAATTATACAAGAAATGAGCCTCTGTGTCAGATTATATAAAGACACCATCAACCTAAATAGTCATTTTGTACTACAAGTTAAACCTGTATGGGGTGAAGGGTTTGATAAGGATCCAACTACCTTTGCCACTAGTCATTAGAGATGTCCCGATCCAGGTTTTTGCACTTCGATCCGATACCGATATTGTTTTTTGGACTTCCGATCCGATACCGATACTGGCATTCCACCAGCCTATCGAGCATGTATTTAAGTTTAAGTTAAAGTATTTAGCCTTAGTTGTAAGACTCATGTTGAAAAGGGGTTTTAGTACTCTTGATAGCATCTAGCCAGCTAAATTGGGTGAGTTGAATAAAAGCCAATGCAGCCCCGCAACAAACTAACCTGTTTACAGTAAGAGATAAACACAAACTGGACAAAATTATGAATAAAGCAATCTGAAATTGCACAGTGAACAGTAAAACCGTAAACAGGTTAAAGGATGCAAACTATTACTGTAAGCTTTAATAAAAATGCAAAACAGGGAAACACTGGCGCCAAAAAGTGGAATGGATGCGTTTCAATGTCGAGAAACTGGAAAATGGACGGTTTTTTTTAAACTGGATGCGGCAGTCTGGATGGCATTTACATGCGCTTTGCGATCGCCGCATTTTTTGCGCAATATCGGCGTCGATCAGATCACGTGGACAAGCCTACTAGTCATTATTGACTCTATTTTACATAAACAGGCTTCTTTTTCTCTCCACTGAATAAAAGGTTACGTTTTTTGATCCTCCATTAAATGTCTTTTGAACATCTTAAAGAAGATTGCTAATAAATCTATCTGTATATTTTGGAAACATTCTGCACTTATATACTAGAAAGGACTAAAGTATCTCTGCTTCTGTCTCCTTGAACCCCAGTAATCCCAGCCTCAGCAGATGGCAGCTCACACTGAGTCTGGTTCTGCTGGAGGTTTCTTCCTGTTTAAAGGGAGTTTTTCCTCTCCCACTGTCGCTACAAAGCATGCTTAGTGTGAGGGATTGCTGAAGGTCAATGAGTCGATGCAATCAGCTGGTTTTCCTTAGATGAAAACTTTGAATCAATCTGACTGGATGATCTGGTTGAACTGTAAAGTGACCTGGAATGAATGCGTTGTGAATTGGCGCTATAGAAATAAACTGAATTGAATTAAAGGCTTAGCAGTAAAGAAACATTTTTGCCTCTTACCAAAACAAGACCTGACGAATTAAAAAGTGTCCACAATCATAAATAAAAATTGTAATTTTAATATTATAGAAAAATCTTCCTTTGTATTACTGTGCATAGAAATGTTCCATATTTCCGTTTTAGAGTTGGAACACAGGGTCAGCAATAATGCAAAGTTCACAGGGTTATGGCCTTTACTCAAGGGTCCCGCAGCGGCAGCTTAGCAACTGTTGAACTTGAATCCCCGACTTACTGCTCAGTCACAAAGAGCTTCAGTCATTAAGCCTCCACTACGAGCATTGAAGAGTTCAGATGGGACCCTGCTTATTGGATGCTTCTTTATCTTGAAATTAATTATATAGAACCTGCACTAAAAGTCGGAATTAGAAACAACAAGGGGATGGAGACCATTTGTCCTAATCAGCTTTCTGTTGTTCTCTGCCAAACAAAGCATTTGCATTCCTCTCCACATCTGCCCTGTTGTCTCTGCGCTGACACACTGGTCCTAATTGCACGTCCCCACTCTGGCTAAATCCACCGTTATCTCCTGGGAATCCATGTCATCTCCAGAAGTCAGCTCCCATCAGCCAGATGTTAAGTAGTTAGCATTACAGCTCTGTCCACGTCACAGAGCTGCAGAACACTGGAACAGCTGGGTAAAAAAAACAAAGGTCCTGAAGGGGACCGTGCATTACCGCCATCCTCTACAGACCGACTTATTGGCTCATCAGCTGAGTGAGTTCCCAGGAAGCAGTGCGCTGGCATGGAGAAGAATTTACCATTGCAAGGAACAGTTTCCATTAAAACAGACCCTGACAATCAGGGATCCTTGGAGGAATGATCCGAGTTGGCGTGCAAACACGCTAAGACAGCAAAAAGTCGGGGGAGTCACAAGCAAAGTGAACACAACAAGGCTTAAAATTTTGAAAGGAGCTTAGATCAATCAGGACAGCTGAAAAAAAAGGGATCACATTTGTACCAGAGATACTTATCTCTCTCTGCCAGCTCACAGCTGAAGCAGAACAGCCTGCATGCAGCTCAGTGGCTTAACACACACCTGTACTGTGGCTCAGGCCCACCAGCAATCATATTAACCATATTTGCACATCGTGCCAGTTCAGTTTGTCTGCTACGCCGTGCACTGAAAGCTTTTATTAACACACAGCAGTTACTACTCTGGTGAACAAGATAAAAAGATACAAAAACAAAGCAAACATTGATGTTAAAAGTATTTCCCCCTTACAGGTACCTTAATATGTTGCTTTTTGTGTCCAACAAAGTATACAGTGAATATAAAATTAATCTCAACCAACTTAAAGCTCAACTTTATGTGGACTAAATGAATCCCAGAAATCGCTACAGCACGACCCAATCCAAAGAAACTATGAAATAGGGAATGTTGTAGCCTAAAAAAGATTACAAACCAGTTTCTAAGGCTTTGGGCGAGAATGACAGCCATTAGCCTGAATTTAAATAAAGAAGAAACGATGCTGAACCTTCCGAGGACAATTACTTCTAGGCTGCATCAGCAACTCACCACGGCGCTCACAAAGAACCGAGGAAAGCATCTTAAGCACTGCAGGTCTGACATCCCTCTGATGAGGTTGATCTTCATGATTCAGCAAATTAAAAAAAAAAGAGCCTGAACAAAATGGCAATGAGTGGAGAGCTCTGAAATACTGGGAGAAATATATATATAAAGGCGCTCATTACATTATAAAAAAAATGTCTTGTGTTTTGACGATTATTTTGAAACATTAGGGAAAATATTCTGTCGACTTTTGAAAATTTACAAAACGTTATGCAAGTCCTTTTTCAGCGGGTTGACTGGCAGAGTAATAATATGTATATAAAAAAATTATATCAACAACCAAACACAGTGGGGGAAGTGTAATGATCTGAAGCCAGTGGCGGTTCTAAACCAAATGTACCTGGGGGCTAGGAGGGGGCCAGCGTGTTTTCAATGGGGGCACAGAAAAGCATGAAATAAAAAAAACAGGGCAAGCGATTCAAATATACAGTAATGAGAGCTGCATGAAGTGAAATTTCTATTAAATTAGGTTTAATTAAAATTCTGTCTTCTGTACCATGCATCATTACAATTCATTACAAATTCTAAGTCCCTTACTCATCACTGCATTCTTTATGATCTAGTTTGTTGGACATCACTAACAATTCGTAGAAAATAGCACTGAGTATTATTAGGGATGGGGCGATTTATGAAAACAAAATCCGAACCGTTCGGTTTTGACTGTCTCGGTTAGGTTTTCTGCGTGTTTTAGATTCGGTTCATCGCTGCTCCCTTTTTCTCATGGCCAGGCGTTTACACTCCAGAGCAGAAGGTAGAAGCGGTACTGCGACCAGAAGCCAACCGTAGTAAGTAAGACAAGAAGAAGAAGCGAAGCAAGCGTAGCCGGGTGTAGCAGTAAAAATCAGTTGTTGTGAAATTTTGTGTGGGTATGGCGGTGGGAAAGAACAGGGAGTTGGAAAGGCACGCGCCAGCAGCACTTTAGGTCTGCTGTATGGGACCAGTTTGCATTTAGAGTGATACGATGACGGCAGGAAGAAAGTTGTGGATAAAAGTTTTAACAGGTATTTTAGCATTGTGCAACACGTTTTGTTATGCTAACAGCAACCGGCAACATGTCATGCTAACCCGAAATCCTCATACTCAGGTCGGCAACCCCGCTGCGGCTCAGACCCGGCTGCTCAAAGCAAGCCTACAGCCTCCGCTGTGGCTTCGTCACTCCCTCTGAGTTCCTTGGGATGGTAGAGAGCATGCCAACCTGACAACAGCCAGATGCATGTCACCATTCATACAAGGCGAGGAAGCGGGGCATCTGGCTAATTGTCCGGGGTAAAAACATCGCCAATTGATTAAATTCAAAAAGCAGCAAAACATGCGGAAATGATCCAGGGGTTTCCGTGGATCATTTAAAAAATAATACCCTAATCCATTATTTTTGGGGATTTTTTCATTAATTTCGCATAATTTTTATGGAATTTCCCGATTGTAACTAATCAACATGTATCGAATCGAGGACCGAAAACCGTGGATTTTTTGTGGCCACCTAGCACTGGTATATCTTTTATCTATAAAGCAATACTTAGTAAACTCCCACTGTATCTCTGTAACCTCCTTCCTCTGTGTTGGTTCTGGTAGTTATCAGTTGCGCTCCTCTCAGTGAAGTTTACTTTTGTAAGCTGGCCTGCCCCGAGCCTTCAGCTGAGGTTGGGAGCGGCATTACCTTTTTCTCTGCACCTTGGGGGATGGAGACCAACACTCCAGAAAGAGCTCAGATTAGAAAACTCTCGTGTCCATTCAGAATTCAAAGTAACCAAGAACAATGTAGTGATGGAGATATGTGCTTGCCTTGTTTTTCTTGAGAGATGTTCAATGTCTGTTTTAACATACTGCTCTGATTTTTTATTTTTTTATTTTATTTTTTTTAATTTTTTACTTTTTATTATGAGAAAAGTAAAATATGTTTATAAATGTGTATGACACTTGCTTGTGGTTTGGTTGCTACCTTGGCCCTCTTGAAAAAGAGATTCTGAATATCAATGGGACTTCCCTACCTGGTTAAATAAAGGTTAAATAAAAAAATAAAAAAAAGTGGAATTAGGTCAATATATTATTCAGAATTTAGGAATTTTGCATATTTTATTTAATTTAAGTTAAAATAACCTAAAATAACTAGGGATGCAGGATATTGGGGGATTTTGGCCAATATCAAGATATACTCCGATATTTTAAAAACTCATGTAGCCGATAACGATAACCGGATACCCGATGTTAAAGCTGGACAAAAATAAGTAGTCATTGAAAATAGCAGTTTTGTTATCCATTTCACGAACACTTTTGAAAAAAGCTTACTTCAAATATATTTTCATATGCTGATATCAAACTGATTTTTAAAAACAGCGGTGTCGATCTATTTTACTTTTCAAAATCTCGTGAAGAAATTTCATGGTTCTGTTACAAACTCTAGGTGATATTTTTGCAAATTCTTGGCAAGAAGTTTTGTTTAGTAAAAATAGACCGATACCCAGGCGTCAATATATCAACATATAAAAATATGGCAGCATTTGCGTGAATTTTTCCCGAGGATTTAAAGTAGCATAACTTCATGACCCCCTTAGCAATATTTCATTAGTGAAAGATTGATATATATGGTGTTTTAAATGGCAAAATATCGGCATAGGAAGATATTGGGATATTTTAATGGATCAATATTTTTTCCCTCGTCTTTAGAAGTTTTTTTTTAAGTCTGTAAAAGAAGTTTTTTTGAGGAAGAAGTAGTATTTTTTTTTTTTTTTTTTTTAGACTTTAGAAACTCCAGAAGCTGATCAAATATGGGATTAAATTGGGGTTGGCAGTGTCCGATGTTATCTAGTTTAAGAGCGATACCGATAAGGGGCCAGTATATGTGCATCCCTAAAAATAACCTCTGTAAATCTGAATTACCAGAATTCAAGAAAAATTGATAAATTTTAGCCAGTAAAAAGGCGTTAAAAATTTTTAAAATTTGTTTTGAAAAACTTTTAGCAGATGAAAACTGGGATCCTATCTCAATATTACCTTATTGTTTTTAAATAATTAGTAAAACAGAATTTGTAAAGAAATACAGGAGCACCGGCCCCCGTTGACCCCTGTCTAGATCCGCCCATGTCTGAAGCTGCTTTGCTGCCTGGATGGAAAGCTGAAACATCTGGATTATTAATTCTGCTTTGCCACAGAAAATCCCGAAAGATAATGTCCAGTCATCAGTTTACCTGAACACGGCGGAGCTTTGCAGCAGATGATAACTGAAAGCATAACAGAAAGTCCTCCTCTGAGCAGCTCAATGAAACAAACTAACAAAAAAAATTGGAATAAGACCCTAAAGAGGCTCTGAAATAAAAAAATGATGCTGAGCCACAGCACTTCTGTAAACAATTCTTCCACACTGATCTCAAATAATCATTGCAAGTTATTTTGGGGCAAGTTGTTGCTGCAACGACTGAAACAATGAGCCACATGGGTTTAGAGAGGAGTTGCTTTTTAACTTGGCAGCTGTAAAAAAATGTTTCTCAATTATAATCCAAAAAGCACTTTTTGAATTTTCATTATCATCAATATGTGATTTTTTTAATTATTGAGTATAACAAAAATAGGAAAAAAAAGGAATAGGCCTGTAAAGGGAGAATATATGTTTTCTTGTCACTGTATTTGTTCCATTGTGTTTAGCTGACTCACTGTGTGCATGGGCGGTTCTAGACAGGGGCCAACAGGGGCTGGTGCCCCTGTAGATCATGTCCTGGCCCCTGAACTGAAGACATATTACTCAAAGAAATTCTAATGATGATCTGCACTGGAAGAGACATGGTTACTGATAGGTCCTTTGGATCTATTTCTTTTTTTTTCTTTAAAGAAATTCTGTTTTACTAATTTTTTTTTTTTTTAAATAGGGTAATTGCTTCAGTGGTATTGAGATAGGAGCCCAGTTTCCATCTGCTAAATGTTGTTTTCAAAACAAATTAAACAAATACTCAAATTTTTACAGCTGAATGTTTTAGTTTTTCTTGAGTTCTAATTCAGATTTTATACAAAACGGTTATTTTAACTTAAAGTCGTAGGGAAGCGGCAGAGATGGCAAAGAGTAAAAGTACAGATACTTACAGTGTTAAAAATACTCTGGTAAAAGTGGAAGTACTGATTAAACTTCTTTACTCAAGTAAAAGTAACAAAGTACAGGCTTATGTAAATTTACTTAAAGAATAAATATGAGTAAAAGTAGGGAAACCACTTTTAACAATACGTTGCCTACATTTTAAATGGATGTCTGCCAATAGGACTAGATCTCCGTTGTGTTCATTTTCAATCATCTAAATCGTCCATGCTACTAATACTATGCTAGCATACACCGCCGCAAGCTGCAGTGATTTGCCGCCAATGAATACCCCGCGGTATCCACAGCCGATTCATCTTGTAGCGGTCATATAGTCCAAATGCAGCGTAGATTCCCATCCGGTAGGTTGAATTTGGTATTGATGGCGTGAAAATAATACTTGAGTAACTCCATTGAAATGATTCAAAAAACTAAAAATAGCGAGCACTAATTTTTAAAATGTAAGTAGAAAGTATTAATATTTGTGTAAAAATGTATAGAAGAATAAAAAGTAGCCATAAGTAATAAGTAGTAAAAGGTAAAATATCAGAGCAAATCTACTTGTCTAAGCGTACAAGTAGCGAAGTATTTGTGCCGTTGCTTCCGCATCCTCACTAGGGAAGCGGCTGTTCCAATGTCACGTTGCATTTCTGAATTCTCCAGAGTGGTGCCGCGACTTTACACGAATAAATAAAAGTGAATGTGATTGAGGGCGGGGTTTGGTTGGCAGGGATGTGATTGTTGTGGTTCGGAAGGTTCTTAAGCAAGAGTTTGGTTGTGGCGGTTTGTGGGAAGCATCTTGCTAACCAGTTAGCATCTTAGTGCTAGCAAGGTTCCCAATGGGAGAATTCCATTGGGACCAAGTAACATTAAATTGGTGCTGACAAAGCTTAAAGCGGCTGTCAAGGAGCATATGGACAGCGGGAAACATGCAAGAGGAGGAGAGTTTGGTGTGTGGGAGGTGGTGGATGGTGTCTCCTCCGTCATCCATTTTATATTTAGAGGAGGAAGCGGGGGCGAAGATGTTGTGGAAGAGGGCGCCAGAGCGGCAGAAGCTTGGTTTTGGTGTAGAAGAAGGCTTCCAGCCGTACATGTTTGAGCCCTTGCCTGCACAGCGCTGCCAGTTCTGTTAGCTCGCCTGCAGAAGACACAGGCGTCCATCCCGTGAACACTGCAGCTCAATGGGAAACTGCAACTCAATCTGAAGAGGGAACTGATTCTGATATTCAGCTGCGACATATGAATCAAGATGCTATGACTGAAAAATTTGATTGACAGATGACCGTTGATTTATGATTGTAAACACAGAATTTGGGTGTTCAGGCTGGCGTAGAACTAACTGGTCTGCAGAAGATATAGCGGAGAAAAAAAGCACAGATTTTTAAGAGCAGGATTTATTTAAAAATGGGAAAATATGGTCTGATAAAGAGGTACATTTATATACATGTTTAAGCCAGAATGATTTTGACGATTTAAAAATGATTTACTTACAACTTTATTTTAAGTCAAAAATATGCAAAATTTTGCAAATTCTTAATGCATATTGACTTAATAAAACATAGAATTTTAATTAAACCTAATTGAATAGAAATTTCCCTTCTGCAGCTCTCTTAATATATTTTTGAATCTCGCCCTGTTTCATGCTTTTCTGTGCCCCATTGAAAACACGCTGGCCCCCTCCTGGCCCCCTGGTTCATTTGGTCTAGAACCGCCACTGACTGCGTGTTCACCTTCTAGAGGATATTTCTGCAAATGAGGATGAGTGTCTGCAGCACAACCTCACTGATAAAAGACAAAAACATTGTCCTCTTTGAGCTACCTGCAAACATCTTAGATCCTTAAGAGGCCATACCTCATCCTAACACCTACACATGACCCCAGCAGACCCAGAGGTACCAACACAGCATAAAACAGAGTTCCACAGTTAACAGCTGGACGCCCTGATTCCTCACATCATTTTCATTTCAATCTCTCTCTTTTTATTCTACACTCCCTCTCTGTCTGCCCATGCTGTGTGGCGTATCCCCTCCCTGTCCACACCGATTCTGCTCCATTAGACTAATTGTGCTGTAATAATCTCCACTGATGTTTGCTTCTAATATCTTGAATGGTCATGTTACCCTATTTTGATTACCCCATTTCCAAGCCGCTGCTCCTCTCTCTGTAATCCTCTACTTTCGCTTGAAAACATGGAAAAAATGCAATTCAGATGAGTGGGGAAGAAAAAAAAAACCCTGCAGTGACACACATCAGCATACAATATGATGACAGTGAGCCTCAAGGTTATATGTCATGAAAATCCCTGGATGGTGGTGATACACATCCGGTCCGTGCATGCAGAGAGCAGGGGGAGTGTGCAGCAAGGCTGGGGAAATTATAGGGAATTATGAGGCGGTTAAATATGGGATAGATGGATGCATTAAAAACTGATAAGGACATAGTGGGGTTGGGTAAGTCCTACTGTTCATGTGTGAATAAAAACATGGACATTCACGCCCACACATCTCCAGGCCGGACAGCAAGAAGAGCTTAAACACCCTGCTTATGTGCTCTAAGAGCAGCACAATGACCACCAGGATGTAAGAGGATTTTGTTTGCAATTGAAGTCCTTTTCTAACATCAAATGTTTACTTGTAAGGGTTTATTTTGCATGTGTTTGAAGCTTTGGATAAAAAAAAAATCATTAGAAGTTAAGTCATGTTCCCAAAATTCAGTTCAAATGCAAAACACGTTTGGGTTTTATTCTCCATGCTTCTGATCAGGTTCTATAATTAAAACAGCCACAGTGTTATTTTTATTTTCTAAGGATCAATTAAGGCCAAATGTTTCAGAACTGTTTGATAGATTTAATACAGCTTATTAATCCAGTTTTTGCAGTAATGATTTACCTAAAATCACTGTATGGGTGGATTATCCAGAAACCTGCAGACTTCACGCGCTCCCTCTCGTGCTCCACGGCCCTCTCACTGCCCAGCATCCGCAGGGAGAACTTGTTGACTCCGGGCTGGAGCATTGCCCCGAACTGTCGGTGCATGAAGCCGGCCTGATACAGTCGCTCATCTTCGGGTATTATCTGATCCGATCCCTCCAACTTGATGAAAGCTGACGGGTCGAAGACGGGCGGCTGACTCGGTGCCCGCTCCGGGGCCCCGGGGCCAGGCTCCCCAGGTGAACTCTCACTCGCCCCGGCTTCCGTTTCGGGCAGGAGGCGCCGCTGCTCCGCGGGATCCGAGTCCGGAGGATGCCTCCCGGTGATGGACGAGATGCTGCTCCGGAAGAAGCGGCAGTCCCCGTTCAAGTTGGATTTCAGCGCGGACGCGTCCCTCTCCAAGTCCTCGCTCC
>JAGKQL010000068.1:4353972-4437143 GCA_018398635.1 Cyprinodon brontotheroides | reverse complement strand
TGCTCCTTTCCCTAAACAGACAGATGCAAGAGAAACATGCAAATTGAATCGGACGGACCCGTTCTTCAGGTTCAACCTGCATGTTTTCTAAGCCATAATGAGGCTTTGTTCTTGGTCCACTTTATAAAGCTTCAAACTCAAAGCGATATTTCTGACATTTACAATTAAAAAACTTTCCTGGATGGGAAGCGAAACGTCTTCGACCTTGGAAACAAAGTCCAGTGGATTGTTTTTAAACTTTTTTGGAACATGCAACATTCATTAAAAAAAAATAGTTGTGAAATAAATATTTCTCCAACTAAAATTAGTTAAACCAAAGTGAAAAATATACCTCTGGGCCAAAGACCTTTAAGAAGTGATTCATGCTTTTATAATCTCTCAGTTGGATTAGTGTAATGCTTATTATATTGTGTTAGAAAGATTATCTGTGCTTCAGTTTCAAACTGCCCAGAATGCAGCCTGGTACTAAAACCCAAACCCATGTCTCCACCTCTAACTCTACATTGGCTTCCTGTTTAATTCAGGTATGATTTTAAAGTTTACTTCACTACACTAAGAGCACTCGGGTAACGCAACAGTTCCTGTTAGATGATCATAGATTTAAACTAAATATCAGAGGTGATCAGGTCTTTGGAACAGTTTACGGTCTCATATACAGATCTCTGAGACTATCAAGACTTTTATACTCAGCAGTAATCTTCATTCTTTGGTGTTTAATTTCTAGCAGAGTTTGACATTCTGTTAAAAAAAATAGCTCATTGTATATTTATGTGTTTAAAGTCGTAGGGAAATCATATTTAAACATGTTTATAAATGTTCTCTTTATCAGTCCCAAAAGTTAGAAAATAAAAAAAAATAAAAAAATCCCATCTTAAAATCAAATTTTTTTTTGTAATCTTCTGCAGGCCAGTTAGTTCTACAAAAAGGTCCGATACTGAACACCTAAATCTTCGGCCAATCATATATCAACGGTCATCTGTCAATCAAATTTTTTCTAGTCATAAAGCATCTTGTGATTCATAATGTCGCAGGCTAATATAGTTCTAACCAAGTTGAAATAAGAATCTTCTAGAGTAGTGGTGACAGCCTGGTTACAGGTGTATAGTTGGGAGAAGCGTAATTGTTGTGTCGTTTCTCACATATTGCAAGATACGCCTCAAGTATGGACTCGCATTCTTTCGCCAAGTGTATAGTTTTTAAGAAGAACATTTCAGAAAAGTGTGGATTTGGTGGAGAACGGGAGCATGAAGTGTAAATATGGCTCAACTGGAACAGAGGCGTACTGATGACATCACCACACGCTCAGGCTCGCATGGAGCTGCTTTTCACCTCCTGTTATTAATAGTCTTTAGATCATAATAAATTCAGACTTTTTTCATTTAGTGGGGGAATAAGGATGAACACAGTCAGATAAACACAAATCAAATGAACATTTTGCCAACGTGGTAGCCCTAAGCTGCTGTATAGTTGAGTATTTAATTGTTAGCCAGTTTCATCACGTTCGCAAGATGGCTAACGTTGTCGCGCCTGAGAAGAACCCTGAAAGTGTGGATTTGGGGAGAACGCATGAAGCTAGCCCTGGTTGCAATCTGAACAGATGCGCGCATTGGATGACATAGCCACACGCCAGCTCGCAGAGATGTGCTTTTAGCCTCGCTGTTATTAATAGTCTTTAGATCATAATAACGTTAGCCATTTAGTGGGGAATAAGGATGAACACAGCGTCAGATAAACACAAATCAAATGAACATTTTTGCCAACGCCGCCGCAGACGGGCTAACGCTAACCCGCTGCCAGCGATGGGCTAACGTGCAGCGCTGGCCGCCGCAGATGGGCTAACAATAGCCCTGGCCGCCACAGACGGGCTAACATTAGCCCTGGCTGCCGCAGATGGGCTGAGCTTAGCCCCTGGCTGCCGTATGGGCTAAGATTAGCCCTGGCTGGCGGCAGCCCCGCTAGCCCCGGCTTAGGCAGACGGGCTAACAATAGCCCTGGCTGCCACAGACAGGCTAACATTAGCCCTGGCCGCCGCAGATGGGCTAAGATTAGCCCTGGCCACTGCAGACGGGCTAATGTTAGCCCTGGCCTGCCGCAGATGGGCTAACGTTAGCCTTGGCTGCTGCAAATGGACTAACGTTAGCCCTAGCTGCGGCAGCCCCCGTTAGCCCCGGCTTTGGAAGATGGGCTAACGTTAGCCCTGGCTGCTGTAGACGGTTAGTCCTGGCTGCTGTAGACGGACTAATGTTAGTCCTGGCTGCTGCAAACGGGCTAACGTTAGCCCTGGCTGCCGCAGATGGGCTAATGGGCATGTAATGCTCTGGTAGCTTAAATCTTTCTTCAAAGAACATTTTCCTTCTGACATACTTTACCAGACCTGGAAAACAAACAACAAAAAAGGTCAGTGTGGAAATCCTTTTAAAACTTGCGCAGCTATGCGTTTGTTATCATTAGCCTTAAATAGGTTTTGTTTCTGTGCAGTGATGAGACACCGCATTAATGCACTGCATGTTGCATTTATAATGTTCCTCAAACAACAATAACAAAGAAGCTATTGAAATCAGGATTGGCACCATTGAGTGAGCATCCACTGCAAAAAATGTTAATCTAGATAATAAATTTTTTCTTAAAATAAGTGCATTTTTATGTGAGACACTCTGCCAATGGAACAAGATTATTTACACTTAAAATAAGAAAAAAACATTTACATTGTCTTATATCAAGTGCATAATATCCAATTATTTTATTTTAAGAACAAAAATTTTGATTCCACTGGCAAATCATCTTATTTACCAACTAACATTAAGGGTAAAAACACTCATTTTAAGAATTTTTTACTATTGTTTTTTGCAACGATGATCAGGGTCCTGGTCATGTTTATACAAGCTTAAAAAAAAAACCTACAATTTCCCTGGAAAGAAATTAATAATTGAAAAAGTAAACACATGCAGGGCTGCAGGATCAGCTTGCTCATTAATATTAAACAGATGAAGCTGTTCTGACATGCGGCAGCCTTCTGCAACACTGTCTTCATTGGGTCTTCCTGACCTGACTGAATTATTGACAGCAAGTGCAGAACATTGTTAAGTGACTCCTGAAATGTTTCAGGCAGATGACTACAAAAACAAAACCATTCAGGAGAGCCTTGCCTTCTTATGTGAGAGGGAATCTAAATAGGAAAAAGTGAGAATAACACAAAAGGGTTTAAAATTTAACAAGAGCAAAAACAGTGTTACCCTCCAAAATACACTTGAAATGCAGACTAAACACTTAAGCATCACAGCTGCTGACTTACCGTCTTGTAAATCTTCTGGCTTCTTGCGCTTCTCGTACACAACGATTATGATAACCAGGATGATGATCTCAGCCAAAACGCCCAGCAGAGGCCACAACGGTGCCAAGAGGCTGCGCACCCTCAGCACAGACGTCTCACTGTTGTTGCCAATAATGTTGGAGGCATTGCACATGTACTCGCCGGGGTCCAGGTTAATGTCCAGGGTGGCGATGTGCAGCTCGGTGTAGTTGTCTTTGCTGCTGATGAAGAAGCGTCCGGATGAGTTGTCAATTTCCTGCCAAGGGGAAGAACAAAAATCTGTTACAAATTCCTGAGGCTTTAGCCACACTGAAAGCTATTTTCTATAAAATCTACTAAATATGAATAAACTGCTTTTTATTTAGTAGGAAGATATAAACACTGAATGCAAACAATGGGGATAAAAGATTTCCACATTAAGATGACTCTTATAAATACGACGGAATATTAGTAACCTGACTCCGCCAGATTGATTTGCTCCGCATATCCATCTGGAAACCTTTCGTTGAAGTAGTTTTGGGAAAGGGCTAAAATACTGGTTAGCTGATTGGCCTATGTTGGTGATAAGATGGGCCAAATAAACCAATCAAATCAGCGAAGCATATGGCGGTACTAACAGAAGGGCGAATTTAAAAACAAACCTACTCTTGCGAGAAACCAGTCGGGAGAAGAGCAAAAAACATCTTTTCCTCTGAGAAAAACTGCCTCCAGAGCAGTGTTTTGTTCTTCTTTCAGTGAAGAATACTCTGTAATTCCGATAAAACTTTGCTCCATAGCCCGCGCGCTAACGCTAGTTTCATCGGCTGAAGCCGCCATGTTCTTTAGACTGAACAGTCAGCGCTTCTCTTCTCGTTGCGTCACAACTCAACCCGCCTCAAAGCCAACACTGATTGGGCGTTCGTTTGGTGAACGGCCCCAAATTTTCTTCAACAGAAAGTCTCCAGACTGATCTGCGAGTGAAACCTTGAAAGCTCATGAGATCAGGATGGTCTCATGAGGCTAGAGTATTAGGGCCAGGATAGAGATTTTTTTCCCCTCTATTTTGAGAATAAAGTCGTTACATTATGAGAATAAAGTAATAAAATTACAAGAATAAAAAGTCATAAAATTATATGAGAATAAAGTCATAAAACTGAGAATAAGGTGGTAAAATTACAAAAAATTAAGTCATAAAATTTCGAGAATAAAGTCGTTACATTATGAGAATAAAGTAATAAAATTACAAGATTAAAGATTAAGTAAAATTACGAGAATAAAGTCATGAAATTATGAGAATAAAAGTTGTAAAATTACAAGAATAAAGTTGAAATATTAAGAGAATAAAGTCGTAAAATTACGAGAAACAAGTAGTATTTTATAACAACTCTTACAAGAATCACTTTCTTCCCTAAAATGAGGAAATGTGGAGTTATACTTTTGGCATCGGTTTGACAAATCAGGAAATCTTTTAGTGGCGGCATCAAGCTGGGCAGGAGGTCAAAGTGGACTCTGTTGTTTGCTGATTGGTGGAGCACAATTGGAAGCCGTCATCTGTTGGTCGGAGCTCCAAGCTTTCTTTCTGAAATGGTTTGTTGAATGATGACTTCATTCTCCTAATATTACAGCTTTATTCTCATAATGCTAGCTAACTTTTGTTACCATGTAGCGTTACGACTTTATTCACCAAATAGCGTTCACGACTTTCATTCTGCGTCCGTTATCGACTTTATTCTGCATAGCGTCGCGACTTTATTCTGCGTAGCGTCCGCGACTTTATTCTGCGTAGCGTCGCGACTTTTATTCTCCGTAGCGTCCGCGACTTTATTCACCAAATAGCGTCCGCGACTTTATTCTGCGTAGCGTCCGCGACTTTATTCTCGTAGCGTTACGACTTTATTCACCGTAATTTACGACTTTTATTGTCCTGGCGTTCACGACTTCATTCTCGTGGCGTTCGCGACTTTATTCCATTGACGTTACGAGAATAAAGTAAATGGCGCTGAATACTCTTTGAGGGTAAGAGCACTGTTTTGCTCAAAATATTACGGACATTATGGGTGACATACCGGGATTAGAAAGAGGACTCTGGGTATGTGTGAAATTCCAGCAATAATGTAAAAGGCAAAAGGCAAAAGGCAGCAGGGCTAATTTCTACAGTATCAATTCAGTACATGGGCAATTCACAGTGCTTTTTACAGCATATTAGATCAAATAGAAGAAAGATAAAAAAGAGAAAAAAAATATAAGAAAGCAAATAAAAGATTGAAATAAAATAACATGTACTTTAGAGGGTGTTAGTACAAAATAATGCGTCATGGCTTAATGCATCCATTTTTATCAGTCGATTAAATGAAGGCAAGAATGGAATTATATAAAAAGAAAAAAAATAAAATAGATTAAGTTTATTGGCACATCCTGCAAACCAAGAGCTGGAATACAACTTCCAGTCCAGCAGATTAATAAGCTGCTGATGTGTTGACGCCCGCTGCTTTGTGTCACAAGCATGTACGGCCAGCGGGATACTGCGGCGACAGTCATATGAAAAAGGAAAATAAAACATGGAGGACACTAGGGGTGTAAATCACATCCCTCACTGGGAACACCACGCGGAATTCAGTATCGATACTCTGAGGACCTTGCGATTCGGTTATTTTCCATACTCCCAAGAATACACCGACGATTTGCATTTATAAATTTTTTTTAGACCTTGCACAGGCTAAAGCAAGGAAGTTTCAAGTTTGAAGCATAAATCAATGAAAAGCTGTAATATCGTTATGCATTTTTTTTAGAAACAACAGCAAATAAAATAACAGAAGTAGAAAAGAATTGCATCAAAAATCACTGCACAAAATCAGTGCAATTCAATACCTTAGCTCCAAGGCGTCCCGCCCCCCCTCCACAGGCGCTTCGCTGCTCCTCTCCCAAATTGTAGCTGACCGCAAACAGTGCAGCAGAGTGTCAGCGGAGGCCAGCTTGTTTTGTTTTATGACCCGAATTACTTGAGGAAAACAACCGTGAAGTTTGGCGCTAGAAGCGATAATGCCTGGGCTGGGATCCTTTTCCACCTGGATCTCCGCTCTTTTTGGCCTCGCTCATGTCCCTCCGTGTCGGTCCGGACTAGCTACTGCGCCCCACTTCCTGCCGCCGGCGACGTATCTGAAACCCACAGCGTGTAGCACAGAGACCACGCTGCAATATTCAGCATAATTTACAAAACGTCTGTGTCACTGCTTACACACACTGCTGTAAAAGTATAACCAGGGAAGTGAGGGTAGGAGGAGGGCAAAATAAGGTTAAGCGCCACGCGCCTTTTGGGAGGGAAGGGAGTATGCCCAGGAGCAAATGGATAAAATAGACGCAGGGAAGCATGAGTCGATTGTCTTGCTGGCCTTCGATTACACTAGAGGACACTATGAAAATTAGCCAACCTCATCACATTCCAAGTCAGATGCTTGGATGCGTTTGGCTTTAAAAACAAAGAAGGTAAAGCAATTGATGCCGTCATTTGCAAAAGGGAAATATACATTTAGGAAGTTTCATTTCATTGGTTTTAAGGACCACTGAGGTCATATAACGGCTCTGATTATCCTTATTTTGTTATTTTAAATTTGATGAATCCTAAGATCTTTTGTCAGTGTGTCCACGCCAATATAATATTTCTGTCCAGTATTTGTTTTCATAGCAACACCTCCAAAAGTTGATTTCAATAAATACAGCTATGTATGGTCAGTTGCTTTCAGTTATGTATCAGTGAAGATACGATCCAGTCACAGCGATAAGCCACTGTAAAGGGTTTATCTTTTCTTGAGTGTTCAGTGAAAATATCTGTGCATGCATGGCATGTGATAAGTTAGTCAGATCCTGACTTCTTTGTAATACCCACCTTACCTATTTTTTTAGGCTTTTGCAGGAAGTTGCCTGATTTGAAACTTCACGGGAGGACAGAGTATTACATCACCAGGGTTAAACAATCGGCGGCTTAACTAAAGTGGATTTTAACTTCCTAATCTCCAGCACTGCCTTCTGCTCAGATAGCTATTCGAGTCATAGAGGGTAACAGTTTTAACTTGGATTTGGGAGATGAAGTGACAACCTGTTCAAGATGGTGGATTTTAGGGGCTTAGAGGTGATTTTCCACAGATTTTTTTCCCATGCATTGCTTTCAGGGACACATTTGTTGATGCACTGGATTTTCATGGCAGGTTTTTTATCTAGAGATCTGTTTTTCTTTAAATGTTCACCTTTAATGTTAACTATTTATCAGTTGGAGCCATTTACAAACCCCCACAACTCTACAGGATCAAGCAAGAGCAGCAGATGTATCAACACATATACTGTAGATGAGGAAATCAATCAATATTTTATGTCATTTACATATTTAAAAACTTCTCAGTCCTTGTTTTACCAATTATTTGTTCAGATTTATTTGGGAAAATTTAGAAGGGAGAGAAAATTATGTATAAAATTGGGTAAAATAAACAACTTTTGTATAAATAATGTAGCCATCCATAGTTTCCCCACTTTCCTAAATGGGTCCTTGGCTGGTCCCCTAAAATTCCTTTTTAAACATCAAGATTTACACTAAAATATTCTTTCTGTCCTGATTTGTGGACATTAAGATCTACTCAGAAGCATCATCTCTTGGTCAGAGCCTGTAATTCAGTGAAAGGGTGGAGTCAGAGTAAAAGAAATATACAAGAGGGGGGTCCCTTTTTTTTTGTTACATTTCTGTATCTTTTAACCCACCTTACTTTTATCTTTTTAAATATTCATGTGTCTCTTGTGCTTCTTCTTTTATTTTTTATCTGTGATTTGTGAAATGTGAACATGTGTGTGAAAGGTGTACTACTACTGCACAAAATTGCCCATACTGGGACAAAGAAAAGCTACTGAACTGAACTCCAGTGGCTGGAAGTTGGAGGGGATTTTGCTGGGAGTTGAAGGGCCATTTTGAATGGCTGCTACTGTACATTTGAATTGCTACAAATAAAGTGTTGTAAATTAGCATAAAATTCGGAAATAAAACTATTTTCTACCGTTATGGATTTAACTAAATACCTTAATGATAGAGTCGTCGATCTTATACCAGGTCCAGACGGGGTGAGGGTATCCCACAGACTTGCAGTAGAGAACAGCGCGTTCGCCCTCGTTCTTATTCTCACTGCGCTTATGGCCGGTAATCAGGGGAGCAGCTGAAACAAAGAAAATCATTTGGATATTTTTTAAAGAAAGAAAAAATATTTCTTTCTTTTCAGATAAATCTTGGAGTGATATCAAACCAAAAAAGACCCAAAGAAGAATGACAAAAGTAATGGCACCGGTTTACCAGTTCAGTTTACCCAAACATCCACATTATGTAAATCTATGCAAACATATTTAACCTCTGCTTACTAGAAATTCTAATTAAAGGGCATTTGTGACTCTTTTAACCTTTTCAAATTCAATTCTTTACAGACTTAGGCCCCCGTCCACACGAAGTCAAACCCTGGCCTACTTGCACACATTTTCACCAAACCAGCCTCTCTCCTCATCCCATCACCGAAGCGTTTCGGGGGTCTGTAAACAATCTTTTTTTATTAAGCCTTCAGAGTGGGGAAAGATTCTGAATATGATTTTCGCGTTTCCATCTTGAAACTCTAACCGCATTTTTTCTTACTGCGCATGTCGTCATTAGCGTCGCCTCTAAACGCGCTTGGCGACACAGTATCGCCACAACAACAATGGCCATCGTACTGTGTTCCCAGATGGTTGCTGCTCATGCTACTCACCCCTGCTGTAGGGCTTACAACAGAATCTTCTTCTTCTGGAATATCTCCAGGAAGAACAGAGCAATATCGACCACATAGTTCAGCACCTGAATTTGACTGAACCACCAAATGGACCCCGCAGGGCAACCATGTATAAATATTAGTGCACGCATGCCCAACATTTCGCACGCCTATTTTAATGCTTTTGCTTTGGCTTCACAGCCACTTACAGGCCTGGCATACATTTTGCAGCGTTTTCATGCATTCGTGTGGACGTGGATCACATTTTATTTTACGTCCTCCGTCTTTACGACAAACGTTCTGGAAAATATTAGCGTTTAGGTGTTAGATTTTGACTTCGTGTGGGCGGGCCTGTTAACGGGGCCTTAAAAGTTGTAGCAGAAATACTTATATTCCAAGCTTAAAGTTTATTAGAAATCTGTAATCAAATAAAAAATAAGCACAAATGAAAGATTAAGATCCATAACTTTTCAAAAAAAAAAACAAACAAACAGAAAACAAAACAATCCACTGGACTTTGTTTCCAGGTTTAAAGACGTTCACTCTTCCATCCAGGAAGCTTTTTAAATTCAAACCGTGTCAGAAATAGCGTTGAGTTCCAGGTTTTATAGAGTGGATCAAAACAAAGTATTGTTTTTTGTTAAAAATGCAAATTAAACCAGACGAATAGGGTGACTATAGGGGGGTCATTTAGCTTCTTTTGTTATACAATGCCCCATACCTGTCTATGTCTCTGAAAGATGGCCATCAGTTAAAGGGAATAGTTGGCCTGGCTGAATAGGCGAGGTCATCAACATCTGATCTGTAAAGGGGATGGGGTTACGTCAGTGGTCAAAAACCTGTTTAAGGCTGAGGGCTACTTCATAGCTAGCAGTCATAGTTAGAAGGGCTACTTCAATACTGACCTATGAACTGGAGGAATCAGTGTTCACCTACAGTAAATCTCATCCATAAAAATCCATATGTTTTATTCTTATTTTATTCCTTTATTCATCTCTAATTTTCTTTTTCATATTGTCATTTTTGAAACCACTGAAATATGATGAAATAGTTAACATGATGAAATAAACAAAAAGAAGAGCAACAGAATAAAAAAAAAATTTAACTTAACCCACTGAGTGAGTTGTTGAAGTGTTTACAGAAGACGAAGAGGGCAATTAATGTGGTCCTTGAGGGCCTCTTGGTGCCCGCGGGCACCGCGTTGGTGACCCCTGGGTTACGTTGATAGCGGGAAGGAATCAACTCAATATATATAAACATAGGTTTTTGAAAACTAAAATCTGAGTCCACTGTTTAATTTCGTAAAATAAATCTTCTTTAAAGAACCTTTGGATATCCGTTTATTAATCGATTAATCAACAGATTAATCGATTTGCAAAATAATCGTTAGTTGCAGCCCTACCTGGAAGCAGTCATATTTATTAATGAAAATCAATTAAAAAAGAAAAGAGAGTCAGAAAGGGACTTCATGTGCTTCTGATCAGGTTTCGTTTTGTCCGTAGTCTGACTTTGCGGAGGGCCAGAAGGGCCAGAATCTGAGATACAATAATGCTACGTTCACACCTAAAGCAGCAGAAGCAGCTGGTTTACATGCAAAGTCAATGGTTGGCTCGCATCTTGTGGCAGCAAAAGGTTCTGCAGCGTTTTTTGAGCAACTGAAGCAGTAGCTTCTGAGCATTTGAGCATCTGAGCTTCATGCTCAGATGCTCAGATGCTCAGCTAGAGCAGCAAAGATGCTTCAGCCGCGCCTCAGAACTAAACTTGTACAAGCATCAAAATTGAAGCAGCACGTGTGTTTTTGTTGCTCCTGCGGCGTTCCGGAATAAACGTAGCATAACAGTAAGTTAACAGAAAATACACATCTGAAATTATTACATAATATGGAATGAGTTTTGTTCCATTATTGTTGCAAACAAACCCAAACAATGTTTTGCAAATGTATATCTGAAAATTAATTACATTTTTTTAATAGGAAAATGTTTTAAATGACTATACTTGCTGTTTTCTCAGATTTAATTTCTTTCAAATTATTATTTGCTTTATTTTTTTTAATTTATAATTTTCAGATTGAGCTTTATAAATCACGTTATCATTCACTTTTCTATGGAGTGAGAGGCAAAGACGCATTTCTTTTGGTCAATATTAAGGATTCGTATTAGACTTAAAGGGAAGGCTGAATGTGAATCTGTCATACCTTTATTTGCAAATAGTGCAAATTGTAAAAATGAATCTGAAAAACAGCCCCCATTTGAAAATACAACCCGCTCGTCAAGTTTAAATTTGCATTTTTTCTATGAAAAAAAACAAATGCTTTGTTTTGGTCCACTCTATACGAGCCTCAAACACAATGAAATTTCTGACATTTTGAATTGGAAAACGCTTCCCTGGATGGGAAGCGAAACATCTTTAAAATTCAAAACTAAAATGTACAGTGGATTGTTTTTAGTAAAATTTTTTGGAATGACTAACACCTGAATGACTGATATCATTATCTTTACCAGCATAAGAAAAACTACACTGAAGTTTAAATGACTCATCACCTGTGAGACCCAATAGAGTTATTTATGTCGTGCATTTTTGATATTTTCAGGGATTTTAGCTCTAAAATATAACAGCTGGCCTTTAAGCAGAAAGAAAATTTACTAATCCAATATAATCTTCATACACTGAATAAATTTATCAAGATGCCTGTGGTAAGTTTACATTTTAATATTTATAAATCAATTTATGAATTTAGTAATTTAGGAAACTGCTCATTTCTTTCTAGATAAGCAGAAACATTCCGTCAAATAATAAGCAACATCCCAAAATCCAATTTGCTTGTATAGCGATGCATGTGTAACAGCAGAAAAGGCTGACCGGATTGTACCATAATCCTTTGCAATCAGGCAAACAAGACACCATCTGCCACCACCGAGCCCAGCATTGGCTGCGGGAAGGTGTCAAGGGCGTCGACTGCCTCTGAGCAGCCAGCAGAGCTGTTTGAAATCACAGGTCCGTGCATCAAAGGGCAGAGAGGGCTCCAGGCAGGTTTGACTAGTGACAAATCAAATGTGTCCCAAAAAAAGGAACAAAAAAACCTACATTTTACTTCAATGGTGGCGTTAGCAGAAGGAGCCATGTCGAAGGTGTAGACACACATGTAGATGCCGGCGTCATCTCCTCTTGGTCTTTTGAGCCTGCGGTTCAGAAAGAGGAAACTAGCTTACAACCAGCAGGCTGCAAAATATTATGTTTGCAAAAAACTTGTTGACTTTTCTACCTGTATTCAATGTATTTGTTTGAGGTGCGCGTGTCATCGATCTCCTCCCCATTCTTCATCCAGTAGCTCTCCTGGGGGGTACTGTAGGCGCTGGTCAGGTTGCACCTCAAAAAGACCTCCTCCTCTTCTCGAGTAATGGTGAACGGCTCAGAGGCCACAATCGATGGCTCTGTAACAAAGAGAGAGCTCAGCAGAGTGGGAGAATAGAGATAGAATGAAGCAGAAAAATGGGACGGAGTAAAACGTCCTGCCTGGACAGCACTATGCATTCAAGGCTAGAATCCAGATATTACACCTTTAGAGACAACAGGTAAATTATAATTAATAGGCATGTGATAAAATAACGGTAACTTTCCCTATAAAGGGGTAAACAAAATATAAAGTTCCCCTCAGAATCTGGTTTTTCAAAAAATGAAGATACACATTTTTAATTACACAATAAAACATTTGAGGTGGAAGAAACCCTTTTCAAGATATTTAAATCCTTTTTTTGTAACGAAACCTATGAAATATGTGCTAACAGAACATTATCAGTTAAAACTTTCTCAATAACAAATTCAGTTTACTGTATTTTTGTAGTTCAGTTCTAGTCGGTTTATTTCTATAGCTCCAGTTCACAGTACATGGTATCTGAAGGCACTTTACTGAGACAATTCAACCAGATGGTCCAGTCAGACTGACCTCTGAATGACTCAGCAGCTTATGGGGAATAAGACATCTAACAATAATATTTTCACACAAGAGCAGTCATATATTCTACTTAATTAAAGTAAAAGGTATAATGCAGTAAAACTACTCCCAGAAGTATTTTTATCAGAAGTTACTTGAGTAAAAGTAACTGATTTATTTATTTACTACCCACCTCTGATTTTATGTTGTAATTAATTTCTTGTTTTTTATTTATTAATTAAAATGTTTCTATGCTTGTGTCGCCCTTAAAAAACGTCCTCCTCTCTTTAGCAGCAGGCTTTATCGATGCTCGGTTGCCTCGGCTACATGAGTTTTTTAAAAATATGGCATATCGGCCAAAATCCAATATCGTGCATCCCAATTATTAAAAATTGTATTGAAAAGGGAGCAGAATTCTGCAAAAGCTATCTGTTCATTATGCATTTATGAAACAGGTCCAACTGAACAAGGAATAAAAACCGGCTGTGATGCAACCTGCAGCTTAAACGTCTGTTTTTTGGGGAGAATATCATATCGTTAAAAACTGTCTAAAACTTTGGCTCTCCCCATTGGTTATCTGCAGTAATAAATTTTAAGAATCAATATAGGCAAACCATAAACCGTAACTCTATAGCCACTCCTGATTGGCTTATCCAGGTATATGTGTTTACACCTGTAAGGCCAGAACACACCGGTTAAATCCGACTTTTTAATCTCTGATTTTTTTCCATGTCACACTGACTGCGTATAGAGAGGCTCTGACTCGGCAGGATGAGCTGATATGCGCAGATTTTTTTCACTTCTATCTCTGTGCTATACACAAATTACAACAATTTCCCACATTTGACTTGGATAGATTATGAAAAGTTATTTAAAAAGAAAAACAGCGCATTCTATAAAGCGAAGCCCACTTCTATGCTGCTATAGGCTTAGACTGCTGGAGAGACATAGGGACCCCTTTTTTCCTCATTCTATCTATCTCTATTCTCCCACACTGAAGAATCTGTTAGTTCAATCTCTAACGTTCTGCTCTCTCTGCTTTTCCCCAGAGTAGCTCATCTGGTCTGTTCCTGTTTGGCTGTGACTCCATCCTGGAGAAATATCAGCTGTGCTGCTGCCATCAACACCTTTGTTTCTAGATGTTGGGCTTGGCCTGTTTTTCCAGTGTAGTCCTGTTTCTCTGACTGTGACTAACTGGATGTGCTCTCTTCATCCTCTGACATGGGAGCTGGCTCGGGCTGCGTCTGCCTGGCTGTGTGTTTCCTGGACCGGGGCCGCCTGTGGAGCTGGTTGACAGTTGCCTTTTTTATCTATGCTTCTTTTTCTATGTCTGCTTCTGTCTCCTTGAACCCCAGTCGGTGGCCTCAGCAGATGGCGGCTCACACTGAGCCTGTCTTTCTGCTGGAGGTTTTCTTCCTGTTCAAAGAGAGTTTTTCTCCTCTCCACTGTCGCTACAAAGCATGCTTAGTGTGAGGGATTGCTGATGATGAGTCAATGAGTGGAGTGGAAATCAGCTGGTTTTCCTTAGATAGAAAAACTTTTGAATCAATCTGACTGGATGATCTGGTGAACTGGAAAGAGCCTTGAGATGACATGTGTTGTGAATTGGCTATAGAAATAAAACTGAATTGAATAAACGCTTCTTTGAAAAGGAAAAACACAGCAATAAACGCCACGGAACGGTTTCTAAGATGACTGAGGCAGAGAGAGGATTCTCAGAGAGAAGTTTATCCAAGTTTTTGTGCGTCTGGTGTCATCAACCCCACGGACTTTCAATGAACGCTTAAAGTCACGACCTCATCTGACACAATTTTCTGTCATTAAAATCGGAATCGGTGCGTTCTGGCCTTTAGTGTTGCTGCTACTAGACAGTTATATAAAATTATCAAGCCGGTTTTCCACAAAAGGAGAACCCCCCCGTCCCTATGAGCCCGCCCAGATCCTGACAAAACCAGTTCTTTCCCTCTAGACCTCTGAGATAGAAGCAGGAAGCTTAAAATCTGCAGTGATGAGCGCCAGACAATAGAATTGCAAACTCCTTGTAAAATAGGTAAGGCATAAAGACACTTCTAGGCCAGCCTTGTCTAAAAGAAAACATGAGGAAATTGCTTTTGAAAACATTTGAAGAGCATTTCTAAATAATCTATATTTAATCATTTGGTGTTATTGAAGTAGAAGATTTTGGTTTTTGAGTTGCAACATTGATCATTATATTAAATATTCTTGACATCTGACCATAGAGAAGGGATTACAGCTGAAATGTTGACCCTTTACTTTTATTTTTGTGGAAAAGAAATCAAATCTAGCAAATTAAAATAAAACAAAAAGAAAGAAAATGTGTGGAAGGATAAAAGAATGAGGATTGGGAATTAAGGGGAAGGCTGGCTGTACACACCGGACGGGCGTCGAGGGGCTGAGTGAATTAGAGGATTTGCTGCAGACAATGAAACTATTCCTCTGCTTTCCTTCGGTTTCAGGTCTGCAGGGGAGGATGACACCTATGGAGGAAGCTACTGGTCCTGAGGGGAGGCTGAGTCACACAGGAACTGGGTGGGTGGGTTGCTCATCAGTGACCACTCACTCTGCAGCACAGTTACAGTGGCCTGAGCTCGGATCCATGTGGTGGCTGGGTTTTGGTGGAGGTCGTTACGTCGAGGGTCGTTGCTGGCTCTGCACTCATAGGTCCCGGCGTCATCCAACGTGAGATGCGAAACCCCCAGCACACTCACCGAGTTGACGCCGTACGCCGTGCCGATCGACACCCGCCGCTTGCGGGCGCCGTCCCACAGCTGCCTGAAAGAGTCCGCTCGGTTGATCTCCGAGTACCACCACTGGATTTCAGGTGTGGGGTTACCTACTACGTCACAATACAGCTCAAAGGTGTCACCAGTGAGCTTGGTCTCAGACAGAGGGGACTTCACAAAGCCCGCTGGTGGGTGTCAAATCCACGAAAAAAAACGAAGAATAGAGAGGAAAATGAGGAATGGTTAAAGAAAAACAAAGCATGCATCAAAAGCAATAAAAAATGAACAAACAGCTTAATTTAACTCAATTGGCTTTTTAAAACAAGTCCTACATAAAATATTAACGTTTAGGTTTTAAACATTGTTATAAATAATTAAAAAAAAACATGAACAATTGTTTCTCAGTCTGGTATAATGTGAACGATTTGAATCTAGATTTGGGGGAGTTTAATATAATCAAATTAAATAAAGAAAAATCTTTTCACATCCAGCTCATCGGCGAGCAATGGAAGACATGTCCTCACGTCTGCCTGAACCATTATTGCTGCTATTCTTGGGAATCTTGGGAATCTTTAATTCAATTCAGCTGGGACGTCCCCTCAAGGCTGCGCTCACTTAATTTGTTCAATTAATAATATCATAAAATCTGCGGCCAGTCGGCGCAGCCCTGGAATGTAAAAACGTCCTTTATGTGACCTTGTCATGTGCAGCACTTCATGTCTGCTAAATGAAAACGTCATTAGTGATCTCTAGATAATTATTCACTGATGAGAGATATCAGAGAACACGCAGGGCTACTGTTACAGAACAGAAATTCCTCTTTCTTTGACGTACAGAACGACGAAGAAGAGGACGAAGACACGAGGTGCAGCCATCAACCTGGTCTATAGACAGCATGGAGACCCTGAGACAGAGATTTATACAAGCTTGTGGTCTCTGGGGAGCGTGTAGGCACATGGTGATACCCCCCCCCACATGGTTTCCATGAAGCACACTTCGAGAAGCCGCATGAGCATGAAAATGAAAAAAAAAACAGCCAAGGAGATCTATTGGAGCATTGTTTTAAGCTCAAATATAGGCCTGCATTGATCAGATATCTATCTATTAGATTTCTCTTATTTCATATATTGATTTAATCAATTTACTCACTATAAAGGCCACACAATGCCTGAGTGAGGGTGTTTGTAGACAAGACACACCTTATTCCTATAAGAAGCCAGATTCTTCAAGGTTTATTCATAACATGTTACTGTTTAACCAAAGTCTGTAATTTGTTTTGACTCTGACTTCTTTCCATTATTGTAATTAAGGGGAACACACTCTGTCCAGGTCAGAACAGGGCTGATTACAATGCAATAAGGGCTGTATGACGATTGTTCTCTTTGCAAAGATAAAATAAAGTGAAATCCATCGATCTAAGTTTATTTAACTGGGGTAGTTATTAGTTGAATACTTGTTTTCCACGACAGGCATCACAGGGAATGACAGAAAAAATAATTTTTCAGCTTAAAAGTGCTAAGAGATGGACGCTGTCGCTTCAGATAGACCGGATGTGTCAACAGTGCTGAGCTAGCGGCCCTGTCCCTTCACGCCACTGGGCTGTAAATGTCAGAGGGACGTTGTTGGTCATGTGGAGGTTAATGTCAGTTTACTTTGGGCCTGTGGTTACATCCATTTTCACTGCATTTTTTTAACTAATACTCTTGCAACACGGCGTACGCGGATGTCTACTGTCAACACATCATCCAGGAGGAGAAAAGCCTGCAAAGTCAATGACTTCAAGCTAGAGATGTCCCGATCCAGGTTTTTGCACTTCCGATCCGATACCAATATTGTTTTTGGACTTCCGATCCGCTACCGATACCTCAGCCCTATACCAGCATGTATTCAAAGTATTTGAAGTTAAAGTTAAAGTTTAGCCTTAGTTGTAAGACTCATGTTGAAAAGGGTTTTAGTACTCTTGATAACATCTAGCCAGCTAAATTAGGTGAGATTGAATAAAACACAATGATTGGTAACAACAAACTTACCTGTTTATTAAGAGATAAACACAAACTGGACAAAATTATGAATAGCAATCTGAAATTGCACAGTGAGCAGTAAAACCGTAAACAGTTAAAGGTGCAAGTATTACTGTGTAAGTTTTAATGAAAATGCAAAACAGGGAAACACTGGCTGCAAAATAGTGGAATGGATCAAGCTTTCAATCGGGCGAAACTGGAAAATACGGATCGGATTTTTAAAAAAAAACTGGATCGGCAGTCTGGATCGGCATTTTACATGCTTTGCCGATACGCATTTTTCTGCCAATATCGGCGTCCGATCCGATACGTGGATCGGATCGGGACAAGCTATTTCAAGCAATCAGGTGGTTGCAGATTGTAGATGCACTGTTCCATCTTCAGATGCAGCCTGCTTATTTATAAGTAAGTAAAATATGCAGGGGTGGATTTAGAAAATTTGCACCCCTAGGCAAAGACAGGCATGGGGCCCTCTGAATTAAGACAACACATAAAACAGACCCGTTATACAGATAGAGAAATTTTAATAGAACAGACATCCATTATCTGTTCTAGGTTGTGTCCCTCTCTTCTTGTCCCTTTTCTTTTTGTTTTCCTCTCTATGTTTTGTACTTAGCTGACTTTTCATGCTGTCTCAATAAATTATAGCGACTAAAGTTGGCAACACTGCTCTTTGCATGGTTTGTTTACAAATGGTTTGCTGCTGTCTGTTTGGACCTTTCTGAACATGTGCAGCAAAATGGACTGATCCAATATGGTGGACACACTGAAGGGGGGCTGAGACACACTTGATATTATCAGCATTCTGATGATGGCATTTTAAGCTGAAAAGATTTTTATAAAAACATAATCAATGTGCACAAATAAGGAATAGTTGTATTAACTATACATGTAAACAGAGATTTATGGGGCCCCCAGGAACTTGGGGCCCTAGGCAACTGCCTAGTATTGCCTAATGGTGAATCCCCACCTGAAAACATGAATTATATTTTACACAACTGAACTATTATCCACTGAATTTCTTAAAATTTTACTTTTTTTCTTTTTTAGATAGCTTTAGTGTGAGCCGGATTGGTAATGACTCTGCCTTTTGCAGTTTAAAGATCTGTTAATTTTTAATTTGACCAAATCCTATAAATACAATAAAAAAAATTGGGATAGCTTTAGTTTAAAATAATAGTCTAACTAAAAGCAAAAACTTGAATATTTTTGTGTCAATAAACACATTAACATAGGAATGTTTAAACTTTTTGCCCTCCATTTTATTGACATAATAAAGCTGATAAAAGGTTAGAGAGACAAAGTTTAAACACATAAGTTTACATCTGTGTTTTTCCTAAAGCCGGGCATACACCGTACGATTTTTTTTTGCCCTTTTTCAGCCGATTCTCCAGTCGTGCAAGATTTTTTCCAATCTTGCCGACTTTCAGCTTGATGGTGTGTGGTGTAGCTGTACAGAGGGTAACGAGGGGCAATCAGCCTCTAATGATCACCTCCCCATCAGGAATCGTACGGTCGGGAGAAAATCAAACATGTTTGAAATTCAGTCGGCCGTCGTAAGGTGGTCGTGTGCAAATCGCTCAGTGCGTAAACAAGGACTCTTCTTCCTCTCAGATGAAAACACAGAACTTTTAAACCCTGTTGTTTTGTTATACATTGTGAGCTGTAGCTGCATGCAATGATTGAACAAAAATTGTACAGTGCATCCCCGGCTTTAGAAATAGCATCAGCAGATCCGACCTCTGAGGCACTGATGACAAAAAACAAATAATAAAAAAACAATAAATCTTGAAATAAATGAGATTTTATATAATGGACAATATTAGCCTTTTCTGTAACAGATTATTACACTGAAATCAGAGTTTTATTTTGTGAATCAGATGAGATCAGGGAGTTTCAAAAAGCTCCGAGCCTCAATATTACAGAGACAAGAAATGTTCTTTGATGTTAAATATAACAGCAACAATAATTGGACCCAAGACCATCCATCTACTGCACATAAAACCGGATTATTATTAGATCCATTGAGGTTATTATTCAGGTAAAATTAATACTCAGTAAGATTTTATCCTTGCACTATTTAATGATTATCTTTATACAAAATCTGCAATATGTATGAGCAATAAAAACTAATTATACTACGTAGATATTTTAAAAACGAAACTTTGAATCAACAAAGAAAGAGATGCATCCAGTTTAATAAAATAATGCCCTGCTAGCGTCACTCTCCACAGGACATTTGCAGCTTCCTCTTTCTAGAGAACGATCCTTTTGTCAGACAAAAAGAAGATTTAAAGATATGCAAGTTGGTGGTGATGATCTCAGACGTAAGAACAAAGGACCAGTTGTCAGATGAGGGTCTGTATTGCTGCCAAATGTGCCTGTGCTTCCAATCTTTTAATTGCACCTGAAAATCAACAGCTAGAGGCCAAAACCATGAACACAGCTGAGGTTTTAAAGCAGAACGAGGATCCAAAATATATTTGAATTGGCTAAAACAGGGAGTATCGTGCCTCTGGAATGGTTCAAACTTTAATCATAGCAGAGTATTGGTCAGGAACCAACCAATAAGAATTTAATGTGACATTTCTGGAGGGAAAAATAATTGAAAGTCTAAAAGAATAATAATGGAGGTTTGTGTATTTAATTTCGACCTGACTATATGTGGAATTTCGAAAATTTAAAAAAGTCCAAATTGTTTCCACCTGCTCCTGATTTTAAAGGAAAAGTTGCTCATATTCAGAATTTTAACTTCTGAAAGTTCTTTTAAATGTGAAATGATTCCATCCTGTTCAATAAATGATCAGTGTTTTTTTAATTCAGAGTAATTTTCATCTGAATGAATGTGCTTTACTGGAGGCATCCATGTTTGTCAAAAGAACACTACTGCCACCTACTGGTTGAGTGGCGTCCGCGGTGCGGTGTCGGCTGTTGATCAAGTCCCAGTGCTGTATCTGGTGTTTTGTCATCGCGCTATTATCCAAGTCATCTTGAAAACATTCTTCTTCCAAATGTTGGCTACATATTACGGGTTTTTCTCTGGCCAGAAGTTCGATGGCAAATCCTCCCTCTTTCAAGTTGGCGATCCAACGACCAACCCGTCCGTGGGAGGATCAGGAATCAGAAAAGGTGGAATAACTCTTTTTTTCACTTTTCCCTCGATGTATTCCAGCATCCAGCTGCCATGCTGGACGGGCATTGTCAGTTTCACTATAGCTTCCCAGAATTTCCTACCGTGAGAGTCCTCTGGGGAAATCTTCAATAATTGTTGTTGATTGCAGATGTGTCTAGTAGTTCCCATTGATTTATAGCTTTGGGCGGTTATAATGGCGCCAGGCTTTACGCGTTATATCGCAAGGACGCCACTGCTGTAAGATGGCAGGTGGGAGGGGTAGAAAATTTTTATAAATTTTGATTAATGCTAAATTCATTAAATCACCGCAAACGTATTGATCCATTGATCATTCCTTGCTGATCGGACTTTTCCTTTAAGAGTACAATTTAAAATTAGCTAGTTGCGTTAAAAAGGTAAATTGGTGAAAAGGTTTACAGGTCAGCCATTTTTTTAATAGTTTTAATTTCTAATTTACTCTATGTAAATAAAATAGATGCATTTTTTTAAGGATATTAACATAGAGTGAGTTTCTATGGTTGTTAATACAGAAATTACAATTTTATTTTATTAAAGAGATTTTCTGTCTTGTAGCAAAATGTGCTTGATAGACCATTAACTTTTTATTCCAAAAGGACAGGATTTTTCTTTTTTGCAATGCTCATATCTTAACAATAAATACTTGACTTACTCCAAACAAAATGTATCTCTTTTTATTAAATGATCAGCAAATACATTCACATTTATGGTATTTAATCTAAATCTTACAGAATTTACCTAATTTTATTCATCTACTGAATAATTATCAGCTATCATGGAGATGATTCCTTTTAATTTTTTGGACAGGGCAAAGAGAAATTTGAAAATCCTATAAATTCTAATTTATATTTAAATACTTTTATTTGGCATTTAATTTTTTTGTTTCGCTACATAATATATAGCCAAACATTTGAAGAAGAATGTTTTCAAGATGACTTGGATAATAGCGTACTGTATGCAATCTTTACGCAGATACAGCACTGGGACTTGATCAACAGTTTGCCACCGCATCTCCCTGCCGTGACGTCACAAAAACCAGTAGGTGGCAGTGGTGTTCTTTGACAAACATGGATGCCTCCAGTAAAGCACATTCACATGAAAATTACTCTGAATTAAAAACACTGATCATTTATTGAACAGGGCCGGAATAAGTTTATATTTCAAAAGTAATGGATGCACGATATAATCGACCCCCTATATCGGTATCGGCCTTAAAACTGAATATGACATCGCATCACCCCACCGATATATTTAACTTGATATTTGATCAGCTTCTGAGTTTCTAAAGTCTAAAAAAATGCAAAAAATACTACTTCTTCTTCTTCCTCAAAAACTTCTTTTACAGACTTAAAAACTTCTAAAGACGAGGGAAAAAATATTGATACATTAAAATATCCCAATATCTTCATATGCTGATATAATATACCCGTTTCATTTAAAAACACCATATCAATCTCTTTTACTAATGAAATATTGCTATATGTCATACGTTATGCTACGAAATCCCCCGAAAATTCACGAAATTTTGACATATATTTTTTATATGTTGATATATTGGAGCGGTATCGATCTATTTTACTATCAAAAATCTCACAAAATTTGCAAAAATATCACGCGAGTCTTGTAAATAACAGAACGATGAAATTTCATGAGAGTTTTGAAAGCATTAAAATAGATACCGCTTTTGATAAATCTATTTGATATCAGCATGTGAAAATATATTTTTCAAAGTTGTCAGAAATGGATAACAAAACTGCTATTTTCAATGACTATTTTATTTTTGTCCAGCTTTAACATCGGTATCGAGCAGCATATGGGTTATCGGCTACATGAGTTTTAAAATATACCAGCCATATCGGATATCGCCAAAAAATCCCAATATCGTGCATCCCTAATTTAAAGTACTTTAAGAAGTTAAAATTCTGAATATGGAGCGGACTTTCTCCTTTAAGAGGGCATTTGCTCCCATTGTAAATTAGAACTCTAGGAAGTGTAAGTCTTATTCCAGTTATCGTAATAACTCTAAAAGAGTCAACCCTAGCTAGGGGTTTATAAAAAATAAAAATAAAACAATGAAATGAATGTTTGCATTTTAGATTGATTCCAAACTTTGAATCAATATCGCTCTATATATCGCAATATTGGTATTAAATATTTTTACCTTTTTATTGCCTTTTCCTTTAATTTTATAATGGAATCTCGTTGCTTTGGATTGATTTGAATTGATAATGTGGAGCAGTTTGTCATGGACAGCACCTTGAGATGGCATTTGTTATGCCCTGGTGTCATAAAACCGGACTGAGAACGATAAGATCACAGCGTTCATGTCTGTAGGGTATAAAGCTCTGCTTTTGATCAACTCTTCCACAGAATAATGAGATGTTCACAGTGGGGGTGCAGAAGGAGATGCAGCCCCACACATGGGCCACTCCAGGGGAGGCAAAAGCTTGTGATATGTCCTCACAGAGTGCTTGTAATGCGATAGAAGCAACACTTCACCCTGGCAGCAGCAGCTTCTCAGCTGAGAGAGGGGTTATGCTGCTTTAATCTGTTTGTTGGGGATGAGATTTATGAGCAAGAGGGGCTCTGAGCAGGAAGATCAATGCCATTCTGCAGCGCAACAACATCTCAGAGAGGAGTTAACAGATCTGTGGGACATTAAAGCCTTGCTTTCCAGTGCAGCATCTCTCTCTACTAAAAATAGAAGCATGCAGCAAAATGGACTGATGCTATTTACGGAGCCCTGCTCCTAAAGTCCTACATCTAATTACAGCAGGCCTACATGCTGAGCTCTGCTGCAGGATGGACTGATGCAGGGAGTGATGCAGAATAGATGAGAGCTGATTGCGGCCATGCATGTGAAGGGATTTCTAACTTCAGCTGCAGCTTTATTCCCACACTAATGAGAAGAACTTGTCCTTGCTGCGCCACTCAGTATTCAGCACCACACTTCAAGGCCTCCGTTTGGCCCATTTCAGCCAAACCAAAACAGATTGTAGCCCTTTAATAATTTATTGGCCGGGAAACAAACAGCCTTTTAGCTTTTATTGGATGTTTATTCCCATGGGCGCAGTGTGCTTTCTATTTAACAGGAAGGTTGAGGAATTTTCTGATGATGTTAAAAGATTTCTTACATAAAAAATGAAGAATGTCCCATAAATGCGTTCATTTCCAAAAACAAACCGCATTCCAGCCATGATGGGAGAATGTCAGGTGTAACTTGTTTTTCTCCTACCGTTCTGGGAAGACACGGACTGCAGCATCAGCGTCCCGAATATCGCCACCGACAGGGACAGGACTGCGGCTCCCGGCTGGCCAGCTTTCATCTTCGGATGAGGTTGAGATTCCGGTGGGGAAGCGCAAAGGTGACCCGATGCGGGACGGATACGGCGCGGCTCCCAGACGCTCCTGCGGAGTGACGCGGACAGAGGAGAGGAGGGAGGAGGAGGTGTCGCTGGGTAGAAAATGGAAGAGCCGGAAACTGCTGCCTCCTGTCCACCTGAGACGCTCCAATTCAGCTCCGGTTCCGCCGCTGTTGCAAAGGCTGGAATAACCGGGCTTTTTTTCAGCGAGCTCCCAAATCCCAAATCTCGCGAGACTTCGAAGTAGCGCAGAGACAACGGGAACTCGTTGAGGCTCGACCACCAATCAAAAAGCGCAGCGCCAAACAAATGTGATCAGTGGTGGAAACAGGGCAGGAGAGGGAAGCTGGTGCTTTCATTGGACAGCTGTTAGTGTTGCTTTAATGTTTACTGAAAAGTGAGAACAGGTCATGATTTTATTTATATTTTCAAACAGGCAAAACCAGCAAATCAAATATATCAAACAAACCGGTGCCTGTGCTTTCTACGGGAAGAGGATTAGGGCCACTGAAAAATGTCAGTTTAATATGTCTAAAAGTAATAATTCTGACTTTATAGGTCTCCCAAACATATATATATATATATATATATATATATATATATATATATATATATATATAAAGGCTTATATATATTAGCGAATATATATATATAATGTATATACATATATACACACTATATATACACACACACATATATATATATATATATATATATATACATATATGTAAAAACTATATATAATGGCAGATATATATATATATAATATATATACATATATACACGTATACATTATCACATCATATATATATACCATATATATATACATATGCTATATATATATATATTCTAACTCTTGTCAGTATATATATATATATATATATCATACTATATATATACTATATAATATATATGTATATATAACCAACAGCTTGTCAGTATATATATATATATAACATAAAGGCATATATATATATATATATATATATATATATATATATATATATATATATATATATATATATATATATATATATATATGTAAGTATGGGAGTAGATAAGTAAGTAGATAAGGATATCAGGGTATAGATAGATAGATAGATAGCATTCATATATATATATATATATATATGGTATATATAGGATATACTATATATATATATGCCCCACGTATATATATATATATATATATATATATATATATATATCTAACTCTTGTCAGTATATATATATACATAATTTGCTAAAAGGCATATATATATATATATATATATATATATATATATATCATATATAACTATACTTTAACATGCTATATATATATATATATATATTATATATTATAATATATATATATATATATATATAGATATATAGATATGATAGATAGATATAGATAGATGATGATAGATAGATAGATAGATAGATAGATAGATAGATAGTGATATGATTGTAGTTGCATTCATATATATATATATATATATATATATGATATATATATATATATATATATATATATATATATATATATATCTTATATATATATAAAGAAAACTGTTTTCTCACCCTCATTGGGGTGAGGCATGTGTCATCTCAAGGGCTTCGGGTCCTCTACCATTTGATTACCAGGAGTTTGAGGGTATATATATATATAACAACATATATATAAAAAACAACAACATATATATATATATACTATATATATATATATATATATATATATATATATACTATATATATATATATATAAAAGATTACTTCAAAAAACATCACGAATATTTGATGTGAAAACAAAGGCTCTATTTCTTTTATTACTTAACTCTTCCTCCCATCCTTAAATGACAGGAAATCACAACAGTCTTCTATTGCATAGGATTATGATGGCTCCCCCTAGTGTTCATTATATGTAACAGCTTATGCTGCACATATAAGAGAATATAACTTAGAACCAATTGTTGGTAAACTGTGTGATAACATCATTATCAGCCATCATCAGTCAATAAAGAGATATAAAAGTACTCTTTTCAATGGCATTATACTTTCTGGCTCTCACACTTCGAATAAATTTGGAAAAGCTTTAATGTTATTTTTTTGTTTTGTTTTTTTTTTTTCAGATCTGTTGATTTATTGTTTTTGCTACATTTCCCTGTTTTCATGTTTATGGCTTTACAATGCTGTGTTATGTTTAGGACATTTATCCTGTTTAACAATATTTAAATTCCTTTACCCGCTACTACAGCATAACACGGAGAAACACAGAGATAATCTTGTATAAACTCTATGATAATGAATTTCAAAACCTGCTTCCTAGACTTTGAATGTCTGGCATACATTTCATTTAAGGGACAACAAGAGAGAATAATTGTAACATCTTTTTTGACTTGTTCTTACAATGGATTCCTTACTGCAGCTGTGAGTACTGGGTTTTACCTGGTATATTGGTTCTGCTCCCAGTATTTACTTTCTTCTGTAGAAAATAAAAGAACTGCAAGAGATGAAGAAGATGAGGAGGCTTCTAGGGGTCTCTAAACTAAACCTAAACCTTAAATTAGATAGAAAGTCACACATAGGGAGAAGCCGTGCTTAGTTAAAAATGTTGTGTTAAGAGCAACTTAAACAATTGTTATATATTTATTAAACATAATCTTTTGTATTGTGACAATTGTTTGCCTTTCATTTAACATTCCTGACTCATTATGCATAATTATACAACCTAAACTTTGAGTTTTCTAAGTGTTCTTAGATTTTTTTTTTACCATTAAGTGAAATAAAATAACTTGTCATGTCATCTCAAGGGACTTTCCAGTTCACCAGATCATCCATTCAGATTAGTTCAAAGTTTTCTTATCTAAGGAAAACCAGCTGATTGCATCGTCGACTCATTGACTCTTCAGTCACAGCCAAACAGGAACAGACCAGATGTAGAAGCTACTATGAGAAAAAAGCGAGAATATATGAACGTTAGGAGATTAACTAACAGATTCTGCAGTAGAGTGGGAGAATAGAGATAGAATGAAGAATAAAAATGAGAAAGGGGGTCCTATGTCCTCCAGCAGTTCAAGCCTATAGCAGCACAACTATAGAGATAGCTCAGGATAACCCTGAGCCAATTTAACTATAAGCTTTATCAAAAGGAAAGTTTTAAGCCTAGCCTTTAAAAGTAGACAGGCGTCTGCCTCACGGACTAAAAAAAACTGGTAGTTGGTTCCACAGGAAGAGGAGTCTGGACAAGTTGCACTGTGCAGAGAGAGGAGAGCCCACAGCATCACCAGAGACCCCTACCACCGTCAACACCTCTTCAAAGTCCCGGCCTCCAGGACGCATTTCTGTGCAATAAAGTCATGTTGTCAATTTATTTATTTATTTGTTTGTTTTTCCATCACAATCTGAGTAAATAATTGTTATTATAATTATTGTCTACTTTTATATATTTGAACTGTCCAGGAGATTTTATATTTTTTAACATACATTGCGCTTTGCAATAGAAGGAATTTTAATTCTGATTTTGACTTGAGTAAATAAACTTGGGTCATTCAAATGTCAACCAGACAATTTGAAATCTCTCCTCTGCAGGGCATGCTAGGTTTTGATCAACAGGAAGTGTATCGTTAGCACTTTCAAGGTGCAACTGGCATCTTTTGCCGCACAGAGAAAGTCTTATTTTTGTTTTTTATGAATGCATATTCATCTTGTGTTTTTTAGACCTATTTTTTTTGGGGGTATTATACATTATATGTTAATGAGGCTACTGATTAATGTGTGATTATAACATCCCTTAAAAAATGTCATAATTTGTTGGCGTTGAAAAGAATCAGTGCTTTCCTGGATTTGCTTGTTAAGACAGGACTTATCGCTCCTTTAGGTTTCTCCTCCCGGTAAGAGTCAATCCTACCCCAAGATATAACCAAGTGGAAAAGAGACTTTTGCTTTTTCAGTGTTAAACTATTTGCAGCGTAAGAAATTAATTTAATCTCAATCTTCGGTTTTGTTTTGTAAGAAATTATTTGAATTCTCGGGAAAATGATTAATTATTAAAAGCAGCATAGCTTATAGGCGAAAACATGCTTCTGAAAGTGAAGCTTGTTAGCCGGGAACCTTAAAATTCGACGCCTGGAGTAAAAAAATCTGTTTAGATTTTTTTTTATGTGATCACGACTGTGGAACATTCTCAGCATGTATTTCATCGCCAGAGGAGGACAGGATTAGCTCATTAATAAAGTTACCCGTCTATATTCTACAGCGTCTGTTGAACTCGGCTTTTCGCACCAAAGATAACTTGAAAACCAACAAAATGAAGCAGAGTGGTGGCAGAGTGGTGTACAAATGCACACAGCTTCCTATGAATGGAAAAACTACAAACCTCTGAGCCTATTGGTTTAGTGAAAATAGGAGTTTTGTAATTAGTAGCTCTTACTGAAAATACCCTTCAGACCCCAGTGAATTCTAATCTTTAGTGGCGTTCTTTTACAAAGACTGAATATTACTAAACTGTTACAGGCTTTTGGGATGTATTCAGTTTTTTTCTTATCTTTCAAAACCTACAGCCAGTAATCAAGTTGAGGGGTGTTTAGTGACGGGTGATGAGGATCCCCCTTCTTAAAATGGTGTAAATCACTCCCCTTCTTAATGACCACAATTCCTGTGACATTTTATGACTGGAATTGTGGCGTAAATTTCTGTTTACCGTGTGCGCAATGATCTCAGTAAAATAAGTAAACAGCCTCTGCGTATTCTGGCGTGTATTTACTCATACAATTTTTAGTGAACAAGAGCTCAAATGCTTTTTACGCGTAATGCACTGCAAAAGCGTATCAGGAAATGGTAAAATGTCTTAAATTAGCTCTTGTATAATCGGCAGAGAATTTTGGCGAGTCGAGTAAATGACGAGATATCGGTTGCCAATGGAACTGAGGTAGGCCTACTCTTAAAATAAGCGATAAGTGAGAATAACGCACCAGCACTTCAAATACAGACAATGCAATTGGTGCCTTTTCTTATTTGCGAGTATAGATCCTCTTCGTTCCATGTTTCACCTAAAGTGCTTTTTATTCAATTCAGAACAAAATACTTATTTTGAAAGGCGGCATCTAGATTCAGGTTTTTACTTGCAGTGGCGGAATGAGTATTTTTACTCTTAAGGAAGTCTTTTAAGGGTAAAAATGCACTTAAAATAAGACAATGCAATTGTGTTTTCTTATTTTAAGTGTAAAATTGTCTTGTTCCATTGGCAAAATATCTCTTTTACCTCCTCAATTTCGAGAACAAATGCACTTATTTTAGGAAAAATAACTTATCTAGGTTTAAATTCTTTCCAGTGTACTATTTATTAACAGCAGTGCAATGCAAAAACTATCTAGGAAATAAGTAAAACATTTCTCTGTAAATTAGGGCACATTTAGCCTGTAATTTGGAGCGAGGTAAATAGGACTCATTTGCTACAAACGGAATGAGCGTGTGTTTCTACTCTTAAAATTGTAGATATGCACTCTGTAATATTACAAAGCTGTACTTGTTTTTTTGTTTTTTTTAATAATGTAAATTGTAGTGTCTCTACTCTTATCTCCCTCAATCTCAAGAAAAAATATGAAGTTATTTTAAGAAAAAGTGACTTATTTTGAATTTTATTTTTTTGCATTGGAGTTATGGCAATTGAGGTATTGCCCTTAATATTTGGCGGCTGTGGGCTTACGATCAGCCTGAGCAAAACAAATAAAATCAAAGAATTGGCCGATCATGACTATGAAGCTGATCCCAGCGGAAAATGTGTCCTCTGCATTTTTCCCAAACTATGCAGGGGTAGTGATAGCCATGCCAGTCCAGGGACTGACTGCACACTGGAAAAAAACGATATAGAAATAGGTAAAAATGTCTTTAATCAAGTGAATTTGCTCTTAATTTGAGTAGGTGAATTAGATAGTTTTGCTAATAGAAATGAGTACTTTTACTCTAAAAAAAAGACAGTTAGATAATATAAACTTGGAATAAGACAATGCAATTGTGATTTCTTATTTTAAGTGTAAATTGTCTTGTTCCGTTGGCAAAATGTCTCTTTTGCACCTCCTCAACCCAAGAACAAATGCACTTATTTTTAAAGCTACAATTTGTAATAATTAGAGGGATATACAGTGGTCAGAAATGTAATGGTATTATACTGCATAACTATGTTATTTATCTTCATCATCTACTTTGAGCCTCAGCCTCTTAACTTTAATATTTCGCGTTGCCTTAGAATTAGATTATTTATAATTACATAGGAGCGGGTCTCGCAGCCATGGAGGCGAACATCTTTACGCGCTACGGCAGCGCCAGAGAGCCAGCACAACAAAATCTAGCGATTGGCGAGATGGCCAAAATATCTAGCGCTAAAACGAAAGCAATCTTCACGGCAAGTTGAGGAGAGATGAACTCGAGACGGTACGGATACTAGTTGGCACTAGATGGCAGTATCATTATCTATGTAAAACAAAACCTCATCACTTGAGAAGGTAGGTGATGCGGGGCGTCGTGGAAGACATTTTTGTCCCGTGAACGTTCGCCCGTACTGTTGGGGAGGCGGTGGGGGGAGATAGTTCATGTTGCTGCGGTCTGCAGTCTGGGCGTTTGAGATGTCGCTAAATTACACACACTGTAGCTTTAAGAAAAAAATTACTTATCTAAATTTAGTGTTTTCCCAGTTCCACTTGTAAGTTGGTAAATAATAGATTAAAAAGCTATACATGCTTCCTGCAAAAAGAAAATTCCACCCATGAATTAAAGGAAAAATTCGGTTTTAACTGACTTTTTAGCCCATTTTCTGCAGTGTCCAGGATGAAATCAGATGATCGACACCAAAATTTTGACGATTGGTCCTGTCTCTGCTTTTGGCTCATGCAGAATCCCCCTGGCTGCTTCAGAATGGCTTCCATAGTGCATGTCCGATAATGTCCTTAAAACAACCTTAAACGTTCTTTTTAAAATATGCTACTCACCGGGTCGTCAGCGCTGTTCAATGGCGTTCCAAAAAAAGTTTCCGTAAAGAAAAAGCGTTCCTGTAGTGTTTTATTTAGCATTTTGTAAATCCCATTGAGTTCTGTTGGAATAGTCAATATCCCTCCGCCACCGGAAAACGGAAATGGGGCCTGTTTACGCTTAGTTGTAGTCTTTTCGCAAGGCCCAAGTGTTTCTGCTTCACTCTGTGTACTCCGACGTCGAGGTGCTAACGTCTCTGTTAAACACTTTAAAAAACTCTGAAAATGGAATACTGAAAGGTGGATTCTTGAGGAGGACATATTGGACTTTGAGTTTGACGGTAGAGGATACCGTCGCCAACTAGTGGTCTGGAGTGTGCAACGCTTCAGATTCGAACGGGAAGCGGAAGTTTATAAGCGGTTGTGATGTATCGGAAAAAATAGTTCTGGGATTTACAAAATGCTAAATAAAACAAGACAGGAACGGTTTTTCTTCTGAAACTTTTGGAACGATCATTGAACAGCGCTGGCGACCGGTGAGTAGCATATTTAAAAGAACGTTTAGGTTGTTTTAAGGACATTATCGGACATGCTCTATGGAAGTACATCTATGGCGCAGCCAGGGAGATTCTGCATAGAGCCAAAAACAGGAGACAGGACCAATGAGGCATTAAAGGTATTACTTAAGATAGATCGATTGGATTTCATCCTGGACAGACTAATATGAAAATGGGCTTAAAAGTGTGAAAAACGGGTAAATTCTCCTTTAAAAACATTTATCAATTTAAAAAGTTAATTTGACCACGCTTAATCCTCCATAAATCAATTGAAAATCAATGTTTAAATAAGAAGTACCAAATCAGGTCAGAACCTGAACCTCTCATGGAGGGAATGTTTGTCTTCTACATACTCTGACTCTTTAGGTATTATTTGTGGCTAAAGAGAGGACAGCTAAGACCTATACATCGTAATACTGCAGTCTTTGTACATCTCCTCATTTCACTTTGTTAGCTTAAAAAAATTGTGAGTTCATATAGGACAAAAAAATGAATCTGACACACCAAGGGATTTTCAAACACAGCTTCCTGCTTTCTGTCCTGTGACTGAATCACAGGACAGAATGTAGCATCTTATTTTTCTTCAATGTTTTATATGCACACATTAACTTTATAATCATCATTGAATAAACCTAACATACTTTTTCTCTTGTTTTCTAAATTATAGAGTTAATATGGATCGAAAGAAAGGTTGGCTGCATGAAGGAATAAAAAAGTTCAAAGAAAGCACCCTGGCTACTACTACAAGTTTGGGAATTATCCAGATTATAGTGGAGAAACTTGTGGATGTAGAGTTTGCATGCCCGTGTGACGCTATCACCAATGGTTATACTATTCTGTTTTTTATTGCTCCACCATTTATAGTCGTCTTGTTAATGTTTGCTTATAAATTGAAGTCTAAATCCTGTGAATCGTGTACATCAGGAAAATGTCTCCTTGAAGCCTTAAAAAGCGCCACTTTCCCGGCCATAATCTGGTTGGTAATAGTGCTCCTTGATGGTTGTTACTTGGCCTGTTTCTGGACCAACTGGTCGGGAAAGTATGAAATGATTGAGAATGCTGCACCTCAGAGATGGTGCAAACCTGCCAACTCGTCTGAAATTTTGTTGGCCAAAACCCAGCTATGGTATTCGCAATCTCAGGTAAGAAACAATGACTAATCTACAATTTCGTAATTGGTTCTGATAAGATATATTACATTTTTTACTTTGTTTTTCTTCCAATTTTTGTTTTAGTACATTGGATTTATTACAGCAGGCGTGGGTGTTGTCCTTTATCTGGTATATTTGGCCTTCTCCTGTTTTCCATCCTGTTCCGAAGAAAATGAGAAAACAACTAGAAGAAAAGAAGAAGATGAGGAGACCTCCGCAGCTCTCTAGATTAAACTAAAGGTCTTACATTAAATTTGAAAAATATGTATATGTAGACGTGCATAAACCCACTGGCCATGTTTGTTTAGGAATATAATATACTGTAAATTATCCAATTTCAAAGTTTTTGTACATCTTATCATGTTTGTCTTTTTATGTCATAATCTTGACTTAGTATTCATCACAACCTAGAATTCTGATTTTAGCTTTTCTAGATCTATTTCTATTTTGCAGTTATAGTTATAGTTCCAATAGCATTAAACATTCTGTATTTTGTATATTTGTCTCTATAGTTTTCTTGTATTTTCCGATTTTTCAACGTTTTACAGTATGTTTGATGTCAAGAAAAATATTTGTATTAAACCCTTGTTTAAATGTCTTGTCTTGTTACTGAAACATATATGCAGAAGCATAAAAATGTTTAGAAAAAACTTCATTTGAAATCTGCTTGGATTTCGTGCACATTTTTAAGGCAAATGCATTTTCCTCTGTTTTAGATCGAAGCAAGTTTTAAATTTCTTTTCCAGATATAAAAATCATTTTTCATTAAGTGAAGGAAATCATGGACAACAGTGAGCATCTTCTTCAGAGCACCTTTAAATAACAACAGAGTATCTTCAGTCAGAGGCTTCTCCAGATCGGTGCAGGTCAGACCTCTACAGATGATCCTTCCTGCCTACAGCTAACACCTAAAACACCTGTTTAAATAATAACCTTTGAGTTAGTGCAACATTTAATAAATAAAGTATTTTTTAATTGAAATAGGACTTGATGAAGCCTTAGCCATTAATTACTGGTCAAAAACAAGGAACACTGTCTAAATTAGTTAATTTGTTTTTCTTTTCATTTTATCGATATATTATAAATTCAGAACAAGTTCGAGGAACTTTACAGTCAAACTAGGTATAGTGACAATGGACAGTTTTTTGCAGTGTATTGTTGACTTTGCAACCCCAAACCTAGCATGCATCTTGTGACAAATGAAACCTCCCTAAAATTGTATTCATTTTAACTGTACAGTTATGTGTTATCTGATGGAGAACATCTGATTGGTAAACATACTGATCTTCCCTAGAAGATAGAGATCAGTCATTAGGTTTATAGTTAATAGAATAGACATCCATTATCTGTTCTAGGTTGTGTCCCTCTCTTTGTCCCTTTTCTTTTCTTGTTTTCCTCTCTATGTTTTGTACTCATCTGACTTTTCATGCTGTCTCTAAAGGGAATGAAAGATTTTTTCCAAGCACTAAGCTCACTTAGCTGATTGCTCCTTCCTGTGTTTCCAAAAAGGCCAAAGTAAATAACCCAGTCCTTCTTTTCACTGTAGACAAGCCAACCTGCTTGATTTTTCATTCGATTCATCTATCCAGCTTTGTCCAGTTTCTCACCATTCATCTCTTTAACCTGCCTGCTCCCAATCATCAGTGCCAGATAACTCAAGTCTTTGGTGAGAGTTCTCTAGCGTCCCTGATTGTGTTTTGATTGCCTGATCCAGACCCGTTCTGCCTTTGGACCTCTGAGCCTGCTGTTTCCAATTCTGATCTATTTGCCTGACCTGTCTTCAGACTCCCGCTGGATTCTGCCTTTGAACTGAACCTGGATCTCCTTCCTGACACCAACCTGGATTTTCCTTCAGTACCTCTTCATATCTCTGATCTTCTGGCCCAGACTCCTGAGTGTCATGATGGGATTAGATGTCTAACCCATATGCAGAAACACACGGAGGTTAGGAGAATGTTCAAAAGGTTTATTGACAAAAGGTGTAAATAAAATGTGAGCAGGAACTTGGGTGGTCAGACTGGTCACGACTGGATCTCCACTGAGGAGGACAGAGAGGTTAGAGGAGTTCCAGGTAAACTGCTGTTTATCAGATGATGGGGGGAATACCTGCTTAGAAGTGGAACTGATCAGCAGGGGGGAAACTTGAGGGGTCTAGAGGCTAGTAGGCGGAGCCTTGAGATGGCTGAGGGGGCTAGCAGAGATTGAACTGAGTGCAGGCAGGTGGAGATTCCAGAGCTTGGCAGGATGTCAACTGAGGTGCAGGCAGGCAGATTCCAGGTTGAGGTCTCTCTCTCTCCAGTGTTTTCAGGTTTCCAGGCAAGTCAGGTTCTGAGAGACAGGGAGAAAACAGGGACGGTCGAGACAGGTTCACAAGAATCAGGCAAGATCTGGTAGACTGGCCCAGGTTTTGCTGGTACCATTACTGGCAAACACTCTGGCACTGGAGTGTCAGTCTCCGCCTCCTTAAGTAGGAGCCTCCTGATGAGCAGATTGAAGACAGGTGTTGCAGTCAGCTCATGTCCCCAGGAGATCTAGTGCGCCCTCTGGTAGAGAAGATGGACACAGCCTCCAGATCCCAACACTGAGCATACTCTCGACACCGGCTCTGGCTTCGCCCTCTTGATTTTCCTGCCTTCCTTCATCTGTTTGGATCTGATCCCCCTCCAGTTCTGCAGTCTTCAAAGCTTCAGCATCTGGAAGTCTCTAGGCAGCGTTCGGTTGCGTGGTGTTGGCAGCCATCCACCTCTTCTACTGGGCACGGACTGAACTTTATGACCAGGTTAATAAATCAAATGTTCATAATCATCCTTTGCCAGATTAATGTGGTCACTAACCTGTGTTTCTCTCCTGCAGAGGTTCCTGTCCTAGCTGTTACTGCAGATCTGCCGTTTTTAAAAATAAGCCCTTTTGAATTAACTGACTGTCTGGCTACCACGAATGCTTGGTCCTTCCTCTTCTAAACCCTGACAATGGGAGCACAAACCTAAAAAAAAAAACAGTTTTGTAGCAACGTTGACAGCAACCCAGACAAAATAGCTATAAAAGTCATATATTGAAAGCCAAGCGATCACACATAGCCTGGGCAACTTTAACACCAGGCATAATTCACCATATGGTTCACAGAATGGTTGAAGATTCAGCCAAATCAAAAGCTTAGTATTGCTTATAATTTTTTGCTTTTACATTTTCACCTACAAAACACGAGAGGCAAAGCTAATTCAAAAGCATGGCCAAAAAAGGTTAGATCGGAAGCTGATTATGATGGAAAAAGGTTTGGCCCATACGCTGTCTGCTGAACTGCAAACACAAATCCCTTTGCAGCTTGAGTGCTCTGAGTCTACAGACACACATTTGCAAAAGTTTCATAACAAGCAGGGTGTGAAGATCACACCCTGAGAGAATTACCGTACAAAGATCTTTCTGAGATGTTTTTAAGTACTTACTAATAGAATCAGTTTTATGTTGAATATTATGTTTTTGATTGTTTTTCTGATGCATTTAGGGTCATTTTGCAGCTTCTTTGAATATCTACTAAGAGTCTAGAAAAACATTAGCACCCAAGCAAACTTCTTAAGATCCTACCCTGAGAATATCAGTGTATAAAGTTCTTTCTGAGATGAATAAAAACTGTATATGATGGATTTTGGATGTTTTTTTGATGCATTTATGGTTTTTTTATTGCAGTCTTTTATTATTACTGTTTGTTATTGGGTCCCTTGGTTTCTGTTTTAGGGTGACACCCAAACTCTTTTGGCTTCCTGTTATCATTTCCTCCTGTTTTTGTCTTTGTGTTGGAGACACTCTCATATTTGGTGATTGCTCTGTTTCATTTTTCACATATTTGGAATTTTTTTTTATTAATATTCTGTATCACATTTGTTGTATAAAGTCCACATCCTTCTGTTTATATTTCTGTCCCACATACAGACCTCACAGTTAAATACAGGAAAATATTGTAAATCTATGCTCTCCAATATAGGGTCCTCTCCCAGGTTCTCCCATGTCTTCTCTATTTTACCTAATTTCATGCAGTTTTTAGTTTGTTTTTTTTAGTGAGTCACTAAAGTCAGAAAAATCGAGTTCTTGAAATATCCATTGTGAAAGCTTACATTGTCTCCTCAGGGAAGGATGTCAGTTTAATATAAACAGGAAGTTTGTTGTAGGCACAAGAAGTATCTTCTGCTGTACAGGGAAGTTTTCGTTCTTAAGATTGGAGCTTGTTGTGTGTTTTAAACCTATCTATGCAGAAATCACCTGTAACTGTTTATTTATCATTTATTCTACAATAGTTTGAAAACTCTCTCAATTTGCGAATGTAAAGGGCTTTGGATTGGTTAGTTAGATAACTCCGCCTACCGTTTCACCTGTTTTAAGGTAAATCTATCTTAAGATAGAACCAAAGTAGAAGAGAGATCCTTAGCGACACATTTGTTCATTTCTATTTTTGTTCCAACAATTCAGGTAAGAACCATTTGCCTCTCAGTATTTTAGTTTCATGATATATTATAAAGATACTTTGAATTTAAATATACAACATTAGGATGGCAGAAAAGGAAGATGAAAGGAAAGACAGTTGGGAAAGTAGGCACACATTTAATTTCTTTAAAATGTTTAACATGTAGAAGATCGAAACAAATGTTTAAGGGGCATCCCTGTCCGACTCTGCTGCTTTGCTCAGGTTCTGTTGCTGCAGAGCAAAGTAAGCAGAGGTGGAGGATAGTGAACAAGTGTGCAGGCAGCTACCTACAATGGAAACCACACACCCATTTTGACCCTATTTTGACCCTAGTATCTATTGCATTTTCAGTTAGTGTTTTTATTTTCAATTTAACCAGCTTAAAGTAAACTTCAGCTCTTTATGCTGGACTTTATGTTTTGTCTGAAAACAAAGTTTCTTTTTGTTTACACAAAAAGAAATTAACGCAATAAAAATTATCTAAGTCTTAATGTCATTATTTTATGGACCCTGCAGCAGTGCAATAAAAGCAATCGTATCACTTTTTAAGACATGTTTTAGAATATGGTTCCTCTGAAGGCAGTAGGATGTTAACATTTTAGGCGTTTTTTCTCTAAGTCATTACCTGAAACTCACTGTAACAATTTTTTGCAATTACTGCGATTCTGATGAAAAGAAGACAGCCGTGACTTAAACATCTAAATGCAAAGATATCATTGCCTTTTTGATTTCACTTTTTTCTTTCTGTGTTTCCTCAATTATAGATTTGATCATGGATTTCAAGAGAAAATGGCTGTCTGAGGTGAAAAACATCTTAAAAACCAGCCCACTGGCAGCTACTGTGGGTTTTGGATTAATTCAGTTGATATTGGAGAAATTAATAGAACTAGAGTTTGCATGTCCTTGCGATCCTGAATACAACTGGGTGTATACTTTACCGTTCTTTATTGTGCCCTCATTAATAGTCTTCTTGCTAATGTGTGTCGCTAAACTTCCATGTAAACTTCAATGCAAATCCTTCTTTGAGGCCCTGAGTAGCGTCGTCGTTTCGGCTACAATATGGTCAGTTATAGTGTTCATTGATGGTCGTTACTGGGCATGTCTCAAGACAAATTGGTCAGGAAAGTATGAAATGATTGAGAATGCTGCACCTCAGAAATGGTGTAAACCAGCCAACTCATCTCAGGTGTTACTGAACAAAACCCAGTTATGGTATTCCCAATCGCAGGTAAGAAACATTGACAATCTGTAAAGATTTGCAATAAACAACAATTCAAATGATGAATAGCTTTTGATGTTCTAATGAGATTCCTTCTTTCCGCTGCTCCTTTTTTCTTTAGAGCATTGGACTCTGGACAGCGTTGGGGTTGGTTGCTTTTTATGTCATATGTTATCTCATCGCCTTCAAATGTGCTGAAGAAGAAAATGAAACTTCAAGAAATGAAGAGTATGAGGAGGCCAATGCCGCTCTCTAGACTGAACCAACGATCTATCACAAAATGAGAAAAATAATTGTACATATGTGTTTATGCATTAAAATAATGGATGTTATATTTTAAAGATGTTATACATAAAAAATGCTATAAATTAAAATTTGCTATTTTCACAAGCATTATATTTGATATCTAGCCATTTTAGGATCAACTGTATTTTGTATATTTAGTCTATAGCTTTTCCACATATCCCTATATATGTATCTATATCTATAGAGATATAAATATATCTCTATAGATATCTTATTCCCCCCAAAATACATAATTGTTCTTTATTCATCAGACATATGTTGTAAAGAAGCATTTAAATACCAAGAACTAAACTTTAAAATGATGTATAGTTAAAATCATCCTCAATGTTTTGTAAAGTTTGTCATATTTTAATTACAATAAAGAAATGAAAAGAAATAAGTTTCATTGTTGCTTTCACCTTATATTAGAGATGAAATATTTTGTACTTTAATTACTTTCAAAGCATTGTGATTGAGGTGATTTAGTTTAACTGGTTGAGTCTTAATTAGAAGCTTTTGAAATTATAAAAAGAGTATAAATTTTCCTCAGTTTTACAAAAGAGTAATGTAAGAAGGACGGAACATTTTACTTCACATGCTCAGCGTGAACGAGTCACTTCAACATGAAAGGTGAGGTAAGCCATAACGCTTCTAACAGCTTTTCCCCCACTGCCATCAGATTACGTATCTAAATCAAGTCATATAATCTGTGTCACACTGATAATACCAAACCAAAAAGAACTCATCTTAAAAAAAAAGGTTTTCTACTCCATTTTTTCACCATAAATATTTGTCTTTGCAATCCTCTGAACTTCCATATCAATGCGTTTTTTTGCACCATGTTTTTTTCTCACATGCCGTTTACATTCGATCACTGCTGCCTTTTATAAAACGGAAAAGTTAATTTCACTGCTAAGCTGCTGCTTATTTACTGTCTGAAAGGTGTACAAAACGAAAGTTGTGTAAGTCTAACTTAATCAAAAGCGAAAGTGGAAGTTTACACCAGATGCTACAAACTATTCTTCATAAGTTAGTCTTCCACATTAAGGCGCTGTATCTTTCATCAGACCTGGCCTACATAGACTCGTGCTTCTTCAGAATACCTTAGATTTTCTCTACTACCTCCAGTTCCTTCACATTCAATGGGGTCGGCAGCAAGAACCCTGTTCAGGGTAGAAAAGGAGCTCCAAACTGCCTTAAAGACGTCATTATGTGATGGAAACGTACATGTGCATGATGCTTTTTAAACTGGGATTGTTGCCCTTCAAAAGAGAACAACAAAAAAATAAAAGTTAGTCAAACGTACCAAATGGCTGAAACTACTAATGTGAACGTTTTGTCACGGTCTTGGTTCTGTTATGTTTTCTTTTGAGTATTCAGTTTAACTTTGCTCTATGTTTTCTAGTTTTTTGGTTTAATTCCTTATGTAGCGACTATCAACCACCTTTTTGTCGCTTGTGGGTGCGGGGAATCTGGAATTCAACACGCTTAAAAGAGGAGATGGAAACCAGGATATAAGGTATGGGCGTTCCCATTTATTGAAGTATGTTTGTATATGAACAAACTTTCCAAACGATCCGAGTGGCGGTCTTTACAACAAGTGAGATGGACAGGTAACTATGGAGAATGTGAAAATAACTGAATTTAACCGGAGGACGCAAGCTATTGTGTGCCAAAGAAAGCGGTAAAAACCGTATGACCTCCCCGTCACCCAAAACCCTTTCTGCCCTCTCACGTCTTACCTATAAAGCCTTCCCCTCCACACCGCCACCAGTGGTAGAGCAGAATATAGGTGACCACCACCCAAAACAAATAACCCATAAACAAACCATACCTAAACACCAACAACTATAAATGGCTCCTACACCTTATTTTGTTGTTTTCTGGCTATATTTCAGTTCTCAGGTTTTTATTTGTTGCCGTCTTGTGTTGGTTTCCTTTTTCCCTAGCTCCTTTCCAGTCTGCTCTGTTCACACCTGCTCCCAATCTGCTCATTAGTCCTCTCTTTGTTCAGTCAGCCATAAATACTCTCTATGTGCAGTTGCTCAGTGCTGGTTCCTCATCTAACTTTCTCCAACTCTGTTTTACTGAGTCTTCCTCGTCGTGACTGGTTTCCCCTGAAGTCTCCATGGTTTCTGGTTTGTTTTTACTTTTTCATGTTTCATTTTTGGATTTTTGGATTCCTGCCTCAGTTGTCTGTTAACCTTTGATTAAATCTACAAGAAACTCACCTCTGCCTCCCTGCCTCTGCATTTGGGTCCTCAAACCAACAACCAAATCCTGACAACGTTAGCATGTTTCACACAAAGTGCACATAAGGAAATAATGTTTTCCTGTGCTGGCAAGGATTGTCAGGAGGTCCATCTGCTAAGTGAATTTTCAATAGGAAGCATACTGCTTTCTCTTTCTGGGTCCCTCCTTATTCCCACTACTATTTATTCACTTATTATAGCAACTGCTGGCTGTGGCTTAAGTGTCCTTACCGATTTGAAGAATTTAAATCGGGATCCGGTTCTCCAAAGACCTCAAAGCAATACAGAACAGAATTAATCAATTGTGAAATGGGAAAGTCTAGCCTTCAGGAGAAGTCCTCACTCTCATCTCAGTATAACTTTGGTCGGCTAGAAATTGTTTATATTTTAAACAGGAGCCTCTCAATCATTGCAAAAAATTCTGGGTCCAATTTCCCCTGTATTTAAGCTGTTACGTTTTCAATATACATCAAGTTGTCTATGAGACAAACACTATTCTTTTTATTTCTTTTTATTACTCCCTGCTGATGATAAGTGCAGTTGAAAATTTAAAGATAAAAGTTAGTAGTTTGGTTACTTAATCAATCTCTTTGGACACATTTGATGATTGCATACTTTGGCCCCTGCGGGGTTGGGTTCCAGGTAATCCTGACTCCGCCAGATGGATTTACTCCGCATATCCATCTGGAAACCTTCTGTTGAAGTAATTTTTTGGGAAGGGGCTTAAAATACTGGTTAGCTGATTGGCCTATGTTGGTGATAGACGGGCCAAATAAAACCAATCAGATCAACGAAGCATATGGACGTACTAACAGAGCGGCGACCAAAACACAACCACAAGCCAGGCTACTCTTGCCGAAACCAGTCGGGAGAAGAGCAAAACATATTTTCCTCTGAGAAAAGCCTCCAGAGCAGTGTTTTTGCTCTTCTTTTCAGTGAAGAAATACTCTGTAATTCCTAGATAAAACTTGCTCGATAGCCACGCTAACGCTTAGTTTCATCGTGGCTGAAGCCGCTTATGTTCTTTAGACTGAACTGTCGCGCTTCTTCGCTAAGCAGCCACACCTCAACCGCCAAAGCCAACGCTGATTGGACGCTCGCTTGGTGAACGGCTCCAAATTTTCTTCAACGGAGAGTTCCAGACTGATCTGCGAGTGAAACTTGAAAGCTCGCGAGACCAGGATGGTCTCACGAGGCTAGGTTCCAGGTGCTGTTGTCTGCTCTTCTGTGGTGGGTGCAGCCATTCATGTCTCTTTGTGTCCCATTGATCTGGGGTGCCTCTGGATATCTGGGGCCAGGGTCACCTCTTTATCTATCCTTGGCCCTGGAGGGCGAGTCTGGGGCCACTCACACCCTGCTATTAAGCATATTTTTCTTCTGAAGAAGCTTAGTAAATCCTTTATGAGCATGCCAATGCATACATACCATGGCAGTTTGGTTCCAGGTTACGAATACACACTAATACTAAATACAAAACTGATATATACCACCCTGATAAATATTGTGTAATCACCATAGGGCAGGGGTGCTCAAGTCCAGTCCTCAAGACCTACTATCCAGCAACTTTTTCACGCAACCATTTTTAACACACCTGAATCAGTTACCACGCCTCTAATGGGCTAAATGAGGGGATTGAGGCTTTTGATTCAGGTGTGCTAGAAAAGAGTTGCATCTAAAAGTTACAGGATGGTAGGTCTTGAGCACCCCTGCCATAGAGTTTGCCCTACACACACATGGATATCTAAGGAATAACCGCCACTTTTGAAGATTTTTCTTGATATTTACTTTGGTTGTCTGTTGTTTTCCTTTTTTGTAATGTTGTCTGTTTTCTGTTCTTCTCATCTCATACGGGGGTGAATGCAAACTTCTAGGAGTTACTTTATATCTTCGATGTTTTCTATTTTTGCAGTTTTTCTCAGGGTTCCTGTGTTAGAGTGAGCGCGATTTATGCATCTCTTTTAGAGAGGATCTTTGTAGACAACCTGGGTAGCCTACACAGGAGAAGATGAACTTCCACATCAGCATGCTGGGCGTAAAAGAGCAGCAGAGCCTTCACTCAGTGCTGGGTTCTTGTGTTGTTGATGTTGTTTCATAGCTTTCTAGTCTCTTGCTCCCTTCGAGTATTTTCCCTGAAATTTATTAGTTTTTGTTTGGATTTCACTAGTTTTGTATTTTGTATTTTTGTTTCTGTTGCCCTTGGACTTTCATTAAATAGTCAAAAACTCATCTGTGCCTACTCCTCTCTGCATTTGGGTCCTGAAAGCCTCCGCACAACCTGACAGAAGAAACCACCCAAGATAGACCCAGCAGAAAAGGCAAGTACAGTTTTAAGACTCGTAAGAGAAATGTTTTATGTCCTACCCACAATCAGTCCCACCTTGGATGTGAGCGAGTGCCGCCGCAGAAGTCAAGAGGGCACTACAGACTGATCCAGAACTCAAAAGGTTGTTTTTTCCCCCCAATATTTTACCTAGCTTTAGCCAAGTGGAACAAACAGACTGTCATCTCTCGGCTCCTAAACAGATCTCCACCACCTAAACCGTCTCTCAGTTTGCCTGCTTCCCCAGCTTCTGATTTCAGCCCAGTGCCAGCCAGCCATTCCTGAGCCAGAGCCCTTTAGCGGGCCAGCTTCTTAGGTAGAGTCCTCTAGTGTTCCTTCTCCAGTCTCAGAACCCTCTAGTGTTCCCTCTCAAGAGACCCCTGAGTCCACTCTGTGCTGTCCAGGGACCCCTGAGTCTGCTCTGTGCTGTCCAGAGACCCCTGAGTCCACTCTGTGCTGTCCAGAGACTCCTGAGTCCACTCTGTGCTGTCCAGGGACCCCTTAGTCCGCTCTGTGCTGTCCAGAGACTCCTGAGTCCGCTCTGTGCTGTCCAGAGACCGCTGAGTCCGCTCTGTGCTGTCCAGAGACCCCTGAGTCCGCTCTGTGCTGTCCAGAGACCCCTGAGTCCGCTCTGTGCTGTCCAGAGACTCCTGAGTCCGCTCTGTGCTGTCCAGAGACTCCTGAGTCCGCTCTGTGCTGTCCAGGGACCCCTTAGTCCGCTTTGTGCTGTCCAGAGACTCCTGAGTCCGCTCTGTGCTGTCCAGAGACTCCTGAGTCCGCTCTGTGCTGTCCAGGGACCCCTTAGTCTGCTCTGTGCTGTCCAGAGACTCCTGAGTCCGCTCTGTGCTGTCCAGAGACTCCTGAGTCCTCTCTGTGCTGTCCAGGGACCCCTTAGTCCGCTTTGTGCTGTCCAGAGACTCCTGAGTCCGCTCTGTGCTGTCCAGAGACTCCTGAGTCCACTCTGTACTGTCCAGAGACTCCTGAGTCCGCTCTGTACTGTCCAGAGACTCCTGAGTCCGCTCTGTGCTGTCCAGGGACCCCTTAGTCTGCTCTGTGCTGTCCAGAGACTCCTGAGTCCGCTCTGTGCTGTCCAGAGACTCCTGAGTCCTGCTTTGTGCTGTCCAGGGACCCCTTAGTCCGCTTTGTGCTGTCCAGAGACTCCTGAGTCCGCTCTGTGCTGTCCAGAGACTCCTGAGTCCGCTCTGTGCTGTCCAGGGACCCCTTAGTCCACTCTGTACTGTCCAGAGACTCCTGAGTCCGCTCTGTACTGTCCAGAGACTCCTGAGTCCGCTCTGTGCTGTCCAGGGACCCCTCAGTCCGCTTTGTGCTGTCCAGAGGCATCCCTGAGTCCGCTCTGTGCTGTCCAGAGACTCCTGAGTCCGCTCTGTGCTGTCCAGAGACTCCTGAGTCCGCTCTGTGCTGTCCAGGGACCCCTTAGTCTGCTCTGTGCTGTCCAGAGACTCCTGAGTCCGCTCTGTGCTGTCCAGAGACTCCCAGTCCGCTCTGTGCTGTCCAGAGACTCCTGAGTCCGCTCTGTGCTGTCCAGGGACCCCTTAGTCCGCTTTGTGCTGTCCAGAGACTCCTGAGTCCGCTCTGTGCCGTCCAGAGACTCCTGAGTCCGCTCTGTGCTGTCCAGGGACCCCTTAGTCCACTCTGTGCTGTCCAGAGACTCCTGAGTCCACTCTGTACTGTCCAGAGACTCCTGAGTGCGCTCTGTACTGTCCAGAGACTCCTGAGTCCGCTCTGTGCTGTCCAGGGACCCCTTAGTCTGCTCTGTGCTGTCCAGAGACTCCTGAGTCCGCTCTGTGCTGTCCAGAGACTCCTGAGTCCGCTTTGTGCTGTCCAGGGACCCCTTAGTCCGCTTTGTGCTGTCCAGAGACTCCTGAGTCCGCTCTGTGCTGTCCAGAGACTCCTGAGTCCGCTCTGTGTGCTGTCCAGGGACCCCTTAGTCCACTCTGTGCTGTCCAGAGACTCCTGAGTCCACTCTGTACTGTCCAGAGACTCCTGAGTCCGCTCTGTACTGTCCAGAGACTCCTGGAGAACACTCTGTACCGTCCAGAGACTCCTGAGTCCGCTCTGTGCTGTCCAGAGACTCCTGAGTCCGCTCTGTGCTGTCCAGGGACCCCTTAGTCCGCTCTGTGCTGTCCAGAGACTCCTGAGTCCACTCTGTGCTGTCCAGGGACCCCTTAGTCCACTCTGTGCTGTCCAGAGACTCCTGAGAACGCTCTGTGCTGTCCAGAGACTCCTGAGTCCGCTCTGTGCTGTCCAGAGACTCCTGAGTCCACTCTGTACAGTCCAGAGACTCCTGAGAACGCTCTGTGCTGTCCAGAGGCCCCAGAACCACAGGAAGGATCAAGGGTTAAAGTAGATAACTGTGGGGAATTCTGCAAGTTTTCATGCGGGCTGGCCAAGCAGGGTCTTTTTTTTGTAAAGTCCACCCATCCTGCCTTCTTTAAACCAGTGTTTGGTTACAGCCAACACACACACACACACATGCACACACATAGCCAGCAGAGCTGCAGAAAGCAGCAAACCTAACACAATGTTAGTGTAGGCACTGTAAGGCAAGGCAAGTTGATTTGAAATGTAGAATTCAGTACAAAAACAATAAAACAAAAAGAAAATAGAAGCAGAACAAAAATAAGTAAAGATAAAAGCATGATAAATGCAGGTAGTAAAACATTAAAAAGAAAATCAGTTTTGTTGCAACGTTGACAGCAACCTAGACAAAACAGGTATAAAGTCATATTTCGAAGGGTTTTAACTTTGAAATTTGACACTGCACTACTGGATTTTGTCCAGTGCAGTAATATTTTGTCAAAAACACCAAGCGATCACACATAGCCTGGGCAACATTAACACCAGGCATAATTCACCAATTGGTTCACTGAATGGTTTCACTGTTTGACGATTCAGCCAATCCAAAAGTGTAGTATTGATCATAACGCTTTGCTTTTACATTTTCACCTACAACACACAAGAAGCAAATAAAAGCTCATTCAAAATCATGGCCAAAAAGGTTATAGAGGAAGCTGTTTATAATGGAAAATGGTTTGCATGTCTGCAGAACTGCAAACACAAATCATTTAGTAGCTTCTTTGAATATTTTGCAGTGAGTCTAAAAACACATTTGCAAACGTTTCATAACAAGCAGGGTGCGAAGATCACACCTTGAGAGAATTACCGTACAAACATCTTTCTGAGATGTTTTTAACTACTTACAAATAAAATCAGTTTTATGTTGGACATGTTTTTGGTTGTTTTTATGTTGGACATGTTTTTGGTTGTTTTTTCTGATGCATTTAGGTTTTTGTTGCTGTCTTTTATTGCTGAGTTTGTTTTTGGATCCCTTCATTTCTGTTTTAGTTTGACGCCCAAATTGGGATTGTAAAGGGCTTCGGATTGGTTAGTTAGATAACTCCGCCTACCGTTTCACCTGTTTTAAGGTAAATCTATCTTAAAATAGAACCAAAGTAGAAGAGAGATCCTTACCGACACATTTGTTCATTTCTATTTTTGTTCAACCAATTCAGGTAAGAACCATTTGCCTCTCAGTATTTTAGTTTCATGATATATTATAAAGATACTTTGAATTTAAATATACAACATTAGGATGGCAGAAAAGGAAGATGAAAGGAAAGACAGTTGGGAAAGTAGGCACACATTTAATTTCTTTAACATGTTTTTCATGTAGAAGATGTAGAAGAACAAATGTTTAAGGTGCATCCTTGTCCGACTCTGCTGCTTTGCTCAGGTTCGGTTGATGCAGAGCAAAGTAAGCAGAGGTGAAGGATAGTGAACAAGTGTGCAGACAGTTTCCTACAATGGAAAACACAAACCCATTTTGACCCTAATATTCATGAAAAAGAACTGCCTCTAATCCAGGTTGATAAACTGCACATTTCTTTGTTTTATAATAAAAATCATCATATATTTACAAAGACTTCAGATAATGATGCTAATATCTAATGCATTTTTATGTTAGTGTTTTTATATTCATGTTATTTTCTTGTCTAAAAGCTGTACAAAATGAAATTTCATTTTGTATATGTTCTGTGTATACAAAATGACAATAAAAGTTGTCTAACTCTAAGTCTTTATGTCATTATTTTATGGACCCTGCAGCAGTGCAATAACAGCAATCGCATCACTTTTTAAAATAGGTTTTAGAATATGGTTCCTCTGAAAGCAGTAGGATGTTAAAATGTTGGGCGGGTTGTAAGTGACTTAAACATCTAAATACAAACATGTCAATGCCTCTCCTGATTTTCACCTTTTCTCCCTGTGTTTCCTCAATTATAGATTTGATCATGGATTTCAAGAACAAATGGCTGTCTGAGGTTAAACACATCTTAAAAACCAGCCCACTGGCAGCTACTGTGGGTTTTGCATTCGTTCAGTTAATATTGGAGAAATTAATAGAACTAGAGTTTGCATGTCCTTGCAATCTTGAATACAACACGGTGTATACTTTACCGTTCTTTATTGTGCCCTCATTAATAGTCTTCGTGCTAATGTGTGCCGCTAAACTTCCATGTAAACTACAATGCAAATCCTTCTTTGAGGCCCTGAGTAGCGTCGTTGTTCCGGCTATAACATGGTCAGTTATAGTGTTCATTGATGGTCGTTTCTGGGCATGTCTCAAGACAAATTGGTCAGGAAAGTATGAAATGATTGAGAATGCTGCACCTCAGAAATGGTGTAAACCAGCCAACTCATCTCAGGACTTACAGAACAAAACCCAGTTATGGTATTCCCAATCGCAAGTAAGAATCATTCAAAATATATAAAGACTTGCAATAAACAATAATTCAAATGATGAATAGCTTTTGATGTTCTAATGAGATTCCTTCTTTCCGCTGCTCCTTTTTTCTTTAGAGCATTGGACTCTGGACAGCGTTGGGGTTGGTTTTGTTTTATCTCACATGTTATGCCTTCACTAAATGTCAGGAAAAAAAAAATGAAACGTCAAGAAATGAAGACGATGAGCAGGCCGGTCCAGGTCTCTAGCCTGAACCAACAATCTGTCACAAAATAAGAAAAATATTTGTATGTATTTATGTATTTATGTATTTATGCATTCTAGAGTTGACTCTGGCGCAGACACAACACGAAACTGGAAGCGGTTTAGATAGTTTATTGAAAAGTTTTGACAGAGAGATAGTTTTTGGATCGGCGAAGATTCTCAGGAAACAGCAGCTTAATCAGGAACTGCACAGAGAGAGATCAGTTAGATTCGACTTAGGGAACTGAGTTAACTAGAAAAGATGCAAACTCCTTACAGGTCGATGGAGAGCGGAGCAGATGGAGGGGAGATTGGATGAGCCCACAGAGATTGAGTTTGGCTGAGTGTCGGGTTTCGACTTGAGAGCTCCAGAGGGTGGACAGGCAGGTGAGCAGCGGAGGATGGATCCAGGAGGACTGAGAAGAGAACCGGCTTGGAACTGCAAGGCTTCTAGGGAACAAGGAAGACAAGGAGGTGAGCTTGAGCCAAGACACAGAGTTCACTTTAAGACGAGCTAGCTGGTAAGTTACCACTGCGTGGAAATTAACCGACTGGCGTCCGTCCCAGGAAATCCACTCCTCTAAATACTGCTCCCTGATTGCGTCCAATTGGAACCAGCTGGAGGCTCTTCTGGGCTGGAGACTCTGAGGAGGAAAGGTAAGAGAAACCCTAACACAGCTCAGCACACAATCCTGAGGGCCCAACAGTACCCCCCCCTCAAGGGACGCCACCTGGCGGACGAGCAGAAGAAGACGCTGAACGGCGCTCAAAGTCAGAGATGAGCGCGGGATCCAGAATGAAGGAGCGCGGAACCCAGGACCGCTGCTCCGGACCATAACCCTCCCAATCAACCAGATATTGGCAACCCCGACCTCGGGGACGGACATCCACAATGCGACGCACAGTGAAGGCAGGGTGGCCGTCAACGATCCGGGCGGGTGGAGGGGGCCTGGACGGAGGGCACAGAGGGCTGGAAGATACTGGCTTGATTTGGGAGACATGAAAGACGGGATGGACGCGAAGGTGAGAAGGGAGCTTCAGGCGGACAGTGGTAGGACTGATGACGGCTTGGACCGAGAAGGGGCCTAGAAACCTGGGAGACAATTTTCGGGAGCACCCCTTAAGAGGAAAGTTCTTAGATGAAAGCCAGACCTTTTGTCCAGGAGAATAAACTGGGGCAGGGACGCGTCTGCGGTCTGCAAACTTCTTGTTCTGGGCAGCCGTGCGGTTGAGGGCTGCTCTGGTCTGGTCCCAGATGCGGCGACAGGCCTCCATATGGCCCCTTACAGAGGGGATGACAGCGTCTGGAAAAGAAGAGGGGATGAGGGATGGCTGATAGCCAAGAGAAGCTTCAAACGGAGACAACCCAGAGGCAGCGGAGATGTGACTGTTGTGGGCATATTCAACCCAAGGCAAATGTGTGCTCCAGGAGGAGGGGTTGTTGGCGCAAACGCAACGTAGTGCGTTTTCTAGTTCTTGGTTCAGCCTTTCACATTGGCCATTGGTTTGGGGATGAAACCCTGACGAGAGACGAGATTTGGCTCCCAGGATAGAGCAAAAGTCCCTCCAGACACGAGAAATAAATTGAGGACCTCGGTCTGATAGAATCTCTGAGGGGATGCCGTGAAGTTTAAATACATGAGAAAATAGGAGGCGAGCGGTTTCAGCAGCAGAAGGAAGCTTGTTAAGAGGAATTAGGTGGCAGGCTTTGGAAAATCTGTCTATGACTGTCAGGATGACTGTCTTATTTTTAGAGATAGGAAGACCAGTGACAAAATCTAGTGCTATATGTGACCAGGGCCGACTAGGGACTGAGAGGGGCTGCAGGAGACCAGCTGGAGGGCGGTGAAGATTTTTTCCACGTGCACATGTGGAACAGGCTGAGACAAACTCTAACACATCCTTGTTGAGGGAAGGCCACCAGAAATAGCGGCGGAGCAAACCAATGGTACGGCTAGCCCCTGGGTGACAGGAGAACTTAGAAGAATGAGCCCATTGGATGGCCTGAGAACGGGTTCTGGCCGGAACATAGAGGCGGTTTGGAGGTCCCCCCCCAGGATCGGGCTCGGCCTTCAAGGCTGCTTCAATGGCCCTCTCCAGATTCCAGGATAGCCCCCCTACCACGCAGGATGGTGGAAGGATCGGTTCAGGGGTTTTAGAGGAATCATCTGAGGCAAACTGTCTGGACAGGGCATCAGGCTTAATATTGCGTGACCCAGGACGATAGGAGATATTTAGGTTGAATCTAGAAAAGAACAAAGTCCAGCGGGACTGCCGGGAGTTTAGCCTCTTAGCGTTCTGGAGGTAGGACAAATTCTTATGGTCAGTCCAAACGACCACTGGGAGTTCTGAGCCTTCTAGCCAGTGTCTCCACTCTTCAAGAGAGAGTTTGATGGCTAGGAGCTCTCTGTCTCCAATGTTATAATTTCTTTCAGAGGGAGAGAATCTTTTAGAAAAGAAGGCGCATGGATGGAGCTTACCATCTGCTGGGGACCGCTGGGAGAGTACAGCCCCAACACCAGTATCTGATGCATCTACCTCCATGATGAATTGAGCCGAGGGATCAGGATGAATAAGAATGGGTGCCTTAGAGAATTGGGTCTTGAGCTCAGAGAAGGCTTTCTCAGCTTCAAGGGTCCAGATGAAGGGTCTCTTGGTGGAGGTTAGGGCGGAGAGGGGAGCGGCGATGACGCTGAAGTTTCGTATGAACCTCCTGTAGAAGTTGGAAAATCCAAGAAACTGCTGGAGCTGCTTTCTGGTTTCAGGGGTTGGCCAGTCCAACACTGCCTTGATCTTGGCTGGATCCGTCTTCACCTGTCCACCCTCAAAAACAAAACCAAGAAAAGAGATTGAAGGAACATGAAATTCACACTTTTCGGCCTTAACATACAGGCGATTCTCTAGCAAACGGTGGAGAACCTGTCTGACGTGGGTCTTGTGTTCCTCCAAATCTCTGGAAAAGATCAGGATGTCGTCTATGTAGACAAAAACGAAGATGTTTAGAAAGTCCCTCAGGACATCGTTTACGAGGGCCTGAAAAACTGCTGGGGCATTAGAAAGACCAAAAGGCATGACCAGATATTCAAAATGACCGATGTGAGTCTTGAAAGCGGTTTTCCACTCGTCCCCCTCCCGAATACGGACCAGGTGGTAGGCATTTCGGAGGTCGAGTTTAGTGAAAATGGTGGCTTGGCTTACGGGTTCAAAGGCGGCGGATATGAGAGGAAGAGAGTATTTGTTTTTGATGGTGATCTGATTTAGTTCCCGATAATCAATGCAGGGGCGGAGAGTCTTATCTTTTTTCTCAACAAAGAAGAATCCAGCCCCAACTGGAGATGAGGAGGGACGGATGATACCTGCTTCAAGAGAACTGTTAATATAGTTCTCCATGGCCTGACGTTCAGGTCTGGATAAGTTGTATAGTCGGCCTGAGGGAAGAGGGGCGCCAGGAAGAAGATTGATGGCACAATCATATGGTCGATGAGGAGGCAAGGAGAGGGCTAATTCTTTACTGAAGACGCGTTGTAGATCATGATAATCTGGTGGAACTTTAGAGAGGTCAGCTGGAGGTTGCTGGGGATTGGACACAGAACTCTGAGGAGGGAGTGCTGAGCGGAGACAGCTATTAGAGCACTCAGGACTCCAGGACTCAATGCGGGATAGAGGCCAGTTTATTTGGGGATTATGTCTGATTAGCCAGGGGTAGCCCAAAACCACTGGGGAATTCTTAGTGGGGAAAACCAAAAATGAAATCTGCTCGTGATGGTTGCCTAGGGACACAAACTGAAGAGGGACAGTCTGATGAGTAATGGTCTTGAGAGCGCTGCCATCTAAGGCTGACACAAAAATAGGAGTTGGGAGTCTTTGAACTGGAATCTTATATTGGTGAACGAGATCAGGACTGATGAGATTCTGTTCAGAACCGCAATCCACTAGGGAGAGCACGGGGAGGCTTTTATGGTCTAGGCAGATGGATGAGTGAAAAGTTAAGCGGAGGTTGTCTTGAATCATGGTTTTGCCCGCCAGTACCCCCAGATTTACTGACGGGCAAAGGCTTTTGGGCGAACCGGACAGGTGGAAATAAAGTGACCAGAGTGGCCACAATACAAACAACACCCTGAAGACAACCGCCGTTGGCGTTCTTCAGGTGAGAGCCGAGCTCTGCCAATCTGCATTGGTTCAGGAGAAGGTGGCCGAGGCTGAGACTGAGGGCTAGGAGTCATAGCAAAAGCTTGGTGCGGGGAAGCTATATTTCTCTGACGGTTCCTTTCTCTGAGCCTATTGTCAATTCGGATGGCTAGATTAATTAACTGGTCTAAGGTTTCTGGTTCCTCTCGGCAGGCTAATTCATCCTTAAGCTTTTCACTAAGGGAATGTTGGAACGCCCCCTTGAGGGCTGTCTCGTTCCAACCTGAGTCGGCGGCTAGAGTGCGAAACTCAATTGCCAATTCGGCAGCCGATTTGTTTCCCTGTTTCAGAGTCCATAATTTTTTGGCTGCTTCTTCCTCCCCAACATGCAGGCAAAATGTTTGTTTGAATAAATCCAAAAATTCTCTGAAGGAGTATTCATCAATGTTAGATTCATCAATTATTGCTTCTGCCCACCTTAAAGCCTTGTCTCTGAGCAGGCCGATGACGTAGGAGATCTTGTTGGCGTCATCCGGAAATGACTGCGGGGACCGAACACTAGGGAGCACTGTAGCAGGAATCCTTTGCTCTTGTTCAGGTCGCCGCTGAATGGCTCCGGGGTGGGCAAAACAACGTCTCTAGGCATGGGAGACCTGGAAGAAGCTGCAGAGCCAACAGGTAAGTACGATTTCGGAGGAGAAGGAGACGGCAATTTAGAGCTTAATTCCTGTACTTGGAGTGACAGTTGGCTAAGGGTTTGCATGAGTGAGGTTTGTTGCTGAGCAATAGTAGAGATAGCCGAATCGTGCCGGCCGAGGAGAACTCCCTGTTCAGATAGAGCGGTTCGTAGTTGTGCTGCAGAGTCTTGCTGGCCAGTCGGTTCTGACATGATTCTAGAGTTGACTCTGGCGCAGACACAACACGAAACTGGAAGCGGTTTAGATAGTTTATTGAAAAGTTTTGACAGAGAGATAGTTTTTGGATCGGCGAAGATTCTCAGGAAACAGCAGCTTAATCAGGAACTGCACAGAGAGAGATCAGTTAGATTCGAGCTAGGGAACTGAGTTAACTAGAAAAGATGCAAACTCCTTACAGGTCGATGGAGAGCGGAGCAGATGGAGGGGAGATTGGATGAGCCCACAGAGATTGAGTTTGGCTGAGTGTCGGGTTTCGACTTGAGAGCTCCAGAGGGTGGACAGGCAGGTGAGCAGCGGAGGATGGATCCAGGAGGACTGAGAAGAGAACCGGCTTGGAACTGCAAGGCTTCTAGGGAACAAGGAAGACAAGGAGGTGAGCTTGAGCCAAGACACAGAGTTCACTTTAAGACGAGCTAGCTGGTAAGTTACCACTGCGTGGAAATTAACCGACTGGCGTCCGTCCCAGGAAATCCACTCCTCTAAATACTGCTCCCTGATTGCGTCCAATTGGAACCAGCTGGAGGCTCTTCTGGGCTGGAGACTCTGAGGAGGAAAGGTAAGAGAAACCCTAACACAGCTCAGCACATTAATAAACAAAGGAGGCTCAAACTGTATCCGTGTCTCTTTATTGCTGTGCTAACAGACAGACAACTACAGAGAGAGAACCCTCAGTCGAGAATATCAGGACTGTACAAACTCAAGGAACTCATGGGGTTAAATACACCACATTATCCCCCATTTAAATGAGAACGACATTTTTATATACAGTAACTAAAATAAACTAAGTTCACTTATTCCATTTTAAACGCATTTTCATGTAGACCCCAAAAATTTTTTTTAACTTTCTTTTTTTTCTCTGCATCTAACTCAGATGTAGCCCTTAATGCAACATGAACAATAACATAACATTCATAATTGTTATGCCTAGATAAACACAATGTCACCGTCTTGGTTCTTTTGAGTATTTAGTTTTATTTGTTTAAATCCTATTTTGTTGAGTTTTGCGGATATGTTTGAGTTCTTAGGTTTTTTATCAATCAAATCAATCAATCAAAACTTCTTTATTGTCAACTACAATTTACACTGTATCAAAATTTCAGTTTTAGTACAACCATTCATCACGATACGTCACATACATTTGGGTAGAGGGCTTCCAGAAGCATCTCCCACAAGTTGCATTGATTGGATGGGCACTTCTGGCGTTCCATACGGTCAAGCTGCTCTCACAACAGCTCAATGGGGTTCAGATCTGGTGTCTGCGCTGGCCACTCCATTACCGATAGAATACCAGCTGCCTGCTTCTGCTCTAAATAATTCCTGCACAATTTGGAGGTGTGTTTAGGGTCATTGTCCTGTTGTAGGATGGAATTGGCTCCAATCAAGCGCTGTCCACTGGGTATGGCATGGCGTTGCAAAATGGAGTGATAGCCTTCCTTATTCAGAATCCCTTTTACCCTGTACAAATCTCCCACCTTACCAGCACCAAAGCAACCCCAGACCATCACATTACCTCCACCATGCTTAACAGATGGCGTCAGGCATTCTTCCAGCATCTTTTCATTTGTTCTGCGTCTCACAAACATCTTCTTTGTGATCCAAACACCTCAAACTTGGATTCTTCCATCCACAACACATTTTCCAGTCTTCCTCTGTAAAATGTCTGTGTTCTTTGCCCATCTTAATCTTTTTTCTTTTATTGGCCAGTCTCAGATTTGGCTTTTTCTTTGCCACTCTGCCCTGAAGCCCAGAATCTCGCAGCCGCCTCTTCACTGTAGATGTTGACACTGGTGTTTTGCAGGTACTATTTAATGAAGATGCCAGTTGGGGACCTGTGAGGCATCTGTTTCTCAAACTAGAGACTCTAATGTACTTATCTTCTTGCTCAGTTGTGCAACACGGCCTCCCACTTCTTTTTCCTACTCTGGTTAGAGCCTGTTTGTGCTGTCCTCAGAAGGGAGTAGTACACACTGTTGTGGGAAATATTCAATTTCTTAGCAATTTCTACGCATGGAATAGCCTTCATTTCTTAGAACAAGAATAGACTGTCGAGTTTCAGATGAAAGTTCTCTTCTTCTGGCCATTTTGAGCGTTTAATTGACCCCACAAATGTGAAGCTCCAGAAACTCTCAATCTGCTCAAATGAAGGTCAGTTTTGTAGCTTCTGTAACGAGCTAAACTGTTTTCAGATGTGTGAACATGATTGCACAAGGGTTTTCTAATCATCAATTAGCCTTCTGAGCCAATGAGCAAACACATTGTACCATTAGAACACTGGAGTGATAGTTGCTAGAAATGGGCCTCTATACACCTATGTAGATATTGCACCAAAAAACCAGACATTTGCAGCTAGAATAGTCATTTACCACATTAGCAATGTATAGAGTGTATTTCTTTAAAGTTAGACAAGCTAGCTTAAAGTTATCCTTCAATAATCCCCACAGTTCATGAAGCCTCATGAGAACATGTCACCATCTACTGGTGGAGTGCAGAACTACAGTTAGTAATAACTATTGTTTTTCTTGTTTTTGTTTTTTCCCATATAAGTTCCTTTGAAATTGTTGATGAATGGCCTGTATAAAAAATCTTTTGTAAATTTTTTATGTGTAAAATGTCTTAGAAGAGAAAAATCACAGTTTTTCTGCCATTTTAGTGAATTAAGCTCAAGCAGACAGTGAAAGTGTGCAAATTGGGCATTGATGTACAAAATGAAAGGTGTGTCATTTTATTCAAACATACCGCTAACAGTTTTTCCAGAGTTTTAATCGGTTGGAAATTATGTGTTCAACCAATCTAACTTTGGCAGTGTTTTTACCCAATCTATGTTCGTACTACTGGGCAAACCAATACAATTAGTCACATTAGCCAAAAAAAAAAGTTTTTATCGTAACTTTAAAAGTCTGATGTGGGTCTTGAATAGTGTTGCGCCGATGCCATTTTTTGCCCCGATACCGCGATACCCGATACCTGGCTGTGCAGTATCGGCCCATACCATAATAATGTAAAATAATTGCCATCATGGCTTTTGTCAAGCTGCTGCCTACCTTTGTGAAGCAGGGAAAAATCTAATACAAAGTGAATCCAGTAGAACTTTTTATTGCCTACCAAGAATGGGTGACAATAGTTGAATAAACTATTGGCTAAATGGTATCGGTGCCCTATTTGTTGGTACTCGCCAATACCGATACCACCATTTTAGAGCAGTATCGGGGCCCCGTCCGATACTGGTATCGGTATCGGTGCAACACTAGTCTTGAACCATCAACCTCAAGAGTGGAATACCATCTCTCAACTATTATTTATTAAAGGAAGTTTCAAACAAATTAGTTTTTAACTTTGACTTAAAGGGAAATGCCGTTTTTTTTTACATTGGTCCCTTGATTTTTACGTTATTCCATCATGTTCTACTCACCCATATGAGTTTTGTGTCATTTGGAGCCGTTCTGAAGATATTCCGTTATATAGGTTATATCCAAGTAACGTCTTCCTATGGGCAACTTGACTTGAAGAGCACAAACTAAACTGTTCATAATTCATTCTTTATGGTACGCCAGCATTCATAACATGTAGGCCAATCACTGTCCCCCAGACATCCACGGTTATATTTTTATATTTATATTTTTTAAAACAAAGCGGAGTGTGTATGACGTCCATCCGCGCGCTGGACTGGAGTTGTGACAGGCAGCCTGGGCCACAGGCGGCTACACTCTACCCCTTCTATTCATTCTAGCTAATCTGAATCGTTCAATTCCATTTGGAGAGCGAGATCATCTGTGGTAGCAGCACTAGACATCTTCCAGGCATGTGAGGAAAACTAGCAGCAGTTCAGCGGACAGGATGAATGAATGGTAGCGGCGCCCGCGGATGACGTCATACATGCGCTTTGTTTTAAAAAATATAAATATAACATATATAATCGCGGATATCTGGGGGACAATGATTGGCCTACATGTTTATGAATGCTGGCGTACCATAAAGAATAAAATTATGAACAGTTTAGTTTGTGCCTTCAAGTCATTGCCTTTAGGAAGACGTTACTTGGATATAACCTAACGGAATATCTTCTTTCAGAACGGCTCCAAATGACACTAAACTCATATGGGTGAGTAGAACATGATGTAATAACGTAAAATCAAGAGCCCAATGTACATGGGCTTTCAGCTCTGGGTTTTCACAACATGAGGCGTATAATAAGCCTTATATTTGAGGCTTACACCATTAGAGATATTCATTCATGAATGTGCTTTAAAAACCCCTGAGATCTTAAAAACACAGCTGGAATTATGACATAAAGTTACACACAGGAGCTTAATAATACCACATTAGCAATGTATAGAGTGTGTTTCTTTAAAGTTCAGACTAGCTTAAAGTTATCCTCATTGAAAAGTATAGTACTTTTCCTTAAAAAAATAAGGACATTTCAATGTGACCTCAAACTTTTGAATGGTAGTGTACTTGTAGTTGTTGTTTTCTGCTTCATTCGGGAGCGGGTGGCAGGGGCAGCAATCTCAGCAGAGACTCCTAGACTTCCTTCTCTGCAGACACTTCCTCCAGCTCTGCTGGGGGAATCCAGAGGTGCACCCAGGGTTCCCCAAGAGACATATTCCCTCCAACCTGGTGGGATGTGTCTGTGTTCTGCCAGAGGTTTCTTCCCAACGGAGAGTTTTTCCTCTCCACTGTAAACTCATGCTTGCTCATCATGGACAGGTTCTCTCAACCTGTGTTATCCAAGCTAGACTTCCATCTTCCAGCTCCCTGAGTGAAGCTCTAGTATCAGCTCACGCAGTTCACTAGATCTCCCCATAAAGCTCAGCAGACCATCTCTCTAACCAGCAGTCTACAGACTGACCAACTCCATCTATCTCCACTCCACCACCAGTTTCAGGCCTAGGGGGTGGGGACAGCAATGTTCTCCATTGCTTACTGAAAAAAAATGCAACCGCTTTTGGCATTTACTTTATCATATTTAGTCACTTTTAAACAATTGTTTTATGTCCTACCCTGCTAACATGAAACAATTGCATTAAAGTAACTAAATATGATTAAGTAAACGGTTGCATAATGCTCTTTCCAGTGCTGTTCATCAATCAAAATTCAGCGCTATGTTTCCTGCCGAGGTCTGAGCGCCAAAGACCAAGTAAATGTATCTATAGATTTCTTATAATTGTCTTTTCTCTCTGTGTGAGTTTTTCAGATCTGCTTTAATTTTCCACCTATGATATTTTTTACAAAGAAAATCACAAACGGGTCAAAATGTCACTCCATCATTGTTTTTATTTTTATATCATTGATGCTTTATCTTTTTTTGGGTAAAAATCTTTCTCCACAGCAACCTAACAACTGAAACCCAAATGCAAATTACAAGCAGAACAGCTGCCGACAACGCAGCAAAAACATCAACAGAGCTGTAAACAAACCAGGACATTTTGTGGCCCTGTGTCTTCAGATGCTGGGCTCCTTTGTGTCTTATGACATACTCTATCCAAAACACAGCCTGGTCCAGAGGTTTCATCGGCTGATCTCTGTGCAGCTTTGAGAGGGTCTGCATGTTCTCCCTATAGGTGGAGTTATAGATAACTGTCATCAGAGCTTCTTTGAAGATATTCCTGTCAACTGTGGCAATATCTACAATCACGGCCGCTCCCTTTGCCTTAACCCTGGATAGATTATCAGGTTTGATCGAAGAACAGGGGAAGCCCGACTACTGGAACGCCATGGTAAATTGCCTCCTGAACACCATTGGTGCCTCCATGGGTGATGAATACTCGGGTTTTAGGATGACCTAAGAGGTCATTTTGTGGCAGCCACTGGACGAGAAGCGTGTTATTGCCCAGGCTGTTTGGTCTTTGTCCCGTATATCTCCAAATAACCTTCTGAGGCAGCTGAGCAAATGCTGCAGCAATCTCTTCTGAGATGTCCTGGGGCAGGTCGCCCACTAGAGTTCCTAGAGTCATTACGATAATCCCATGATCTCCTGAGCTCTGGACAAACTCCTCCAGGTCAGTCGGGAGAGATTTTGAGGGCTTGCACTGAAACCCCCCTATGTAGACGATATTTGGCACAGTTGGACGAGGGAATTCAAACACAAAATCATTTCTCATTAGCCAGATGTCAGCATCAAGGAAAACGGTTGAGTAATCCACATCAGGGCCAAAGAAGCGCCGGACAATGGGTTTGTAAGTAGGTTCTGAGATGTATGATAGTGTGAACATGCCCATAAAGTAACTCAGGACGTTCTTTAATCTCTGAGGGAAAGTCATTCTATCCGTGAGCTCGGTGGCAGTAAAGGGGATGTATGAAAGAGGTGAAGGAGCAATGAGGAGGTGTGCTTCACCCTGAATGGTCCATCTGACGTTAAAAACCAGAGGAAGTTTGAGTCTGCGTGCCAGTAAGGCACCTCCACCGATGCCAGGGTCTGTCAGGACCATGTCATATTTGGAAGCATTCAAAGACTGCATCAGGTCTTCATTTTCAAACATGTAGGTGATTAAATCACCCACTTTCTTATGAAACTGGGAGAACTGGTCCAGAATCACCTGTTGCATTTCCATACCTTTCCAGATGTTGGACCAAAAATTTCCGGGTTTTATCTGAAGGCGGACCTCCAGCTGTCGAATTAAAAATGTCTCAAAGTTCTCTTCAAACCCACCACGGCAGGAAAGAGTCACTGAGGTGTAGAGGGGGGACTTTTCTTTAATGTACCAGCTATCAGAGGGCCGGAGCACAGTGATCTCGTGGCCCCTGGCGTGAAGTTGCTCTATGATTACTTTCATGTTTACCCAGTGGCTTCCATCCAACGGGAACACCAGAATCTTCCCCCCTAATGTGATCGACAGTTGCCCTAAAAGCAGAGTAAAGACGAAAAAACAGGAATCAGGCATCTTCATGTTGATCGTAGGATACCTGCAAAATACAGAAAATCCAGTCAGTGAATTGACATCCTGAGAAAAATTAACCTCATCCCCCCTTTTTTTTATTATTATTAATTATTACCTTGATTTACCTTGGTAGGAAAAATAAAAATTAAAAAAGGAAATATCTGTGACTTTGAGCTTCTGCATGTATCATGTGTAGTTTGTAGAAAAACCTTTTTAAAACTTTTTTCACTTTCTTGACATCTTAGCTTTGACCTTAAAAAAATGATGCTTTTAATGTTTTACGCCCAGAGGGTCTGAAGAGCAAATTCCGCCCGAAATTAAATATGTGAATTAAAGAAAGTACAACTCCCAAACTATAAATAGTTTGTATTTGTATAACAGAAAGGCTTTGAGGAATATTTATCAGGTGGAACCACTATTTTAATGTCACCATGTCTGATTTATGGGTGATTAAACAAAGAAAAAAATGAAAAATATGTAGCCTCCTAAAATAGAGATATCTTGAAATTACTTTATGACTAGTCGTAATTTAAATGTAGTAATTTAAATATGTATTTCAGATAGTCAGAAATTCCTTCTAGATATCTTAAATTGACGTCTCCATACAAGTTAATGGTAAATCTGACGTCATTTCGACTAGTCAGAACGTAATTAGAGATATCTATTATATTTTGACTAGTCAAAATATAATTAGAGATATTTTAAATCTCTAAAACGTCTAGTCATAAAACAATTTGAGATATCTTGAATTTAAAGGTGTTAAAACCGAATTTATGTTAAAATGGCTTGCCATAATATCTCCTATCCTAAAATACCTTTAAGATATCATGAATTATGGTATTTGAGATATATTTAATTAGAATTATGACTAGTCAAAACTAAAATCAAGATATCTTGAAATTACTTTATGACTAGTCTTAATTTAAATGTAGATATCTGAAATGTGTATTTCAGATAGTCAGTAATTCCTTCTAGATATCTTAAATTGACGTCTCCATACAAGTTAATGGTAAATCTGACGTCATTTCGACTAGTCAGAATGTAATTAGAGATATCTTAAATTGCTAAAACGTCTAGTCATAAAACAATTTGAGATATTTTGAATTTAAAGGTGTTAAAACCGAATTTATGTTAAAATGGCTTGCCATAGTGCAAATACACTTTTACAATGAACCTGCTTCTAAGGCAGGTTTCTTCCTGTTAAAGCAGTTTTCCTCTCTTTGACATGTCAATCATGCTTGTTACTACTTGTATTCTAGTTAATAACAGAAAGCAAGCAGCTGCCTGTTGCAGAAACAGGCTCGCCTAGGAGGAATGACTTTTGCCAAGTCAATGACTTGATGCATTTATATGACCTAATGATGTGTATTGGGATAATTTTAGAGGGTGTAACTCTACAGATCTAGAAAAAAAGATTATTTTAACTGTTATTCATGACACTCCTTCTGATGATGCAATCCTGATAAGTCTACAGTATGTAACTAAAGCCATTTCTCTGATAAGAGGTGAATTCTGTTAAACCTGTCCTCATGTTTTAGAGTTATTTAGTATACATATGCATCAGAAAGTGTTATTTAAAGTGTTTTTTTATGTCCAATAATCACTTTTCAGGAAAGAACTGGTTAAAGGAAGTTTAAAGGTCAGCTGGGTTTCCTTAGATTGTTCCCTTTTTTTTATCAGTTCGTCTAGTTTGCTTTAGGACATCCTGGCTTGGGCTTCATTTAACGTGAATTTTCCGTTTCATGTTTTATAAACTGTCCTTAAAACAATTATTGTCCTTGAGACCGCTAATTTAGTGTTTAAATTTTACTAACATATTTCTGTTAACACTGGAAAAACAATCTAAACAAGTTAAAATTTCCTGACTTAAGTGTATTTACCCTTAAATTAAGCAGGTTAATTACATAGTTTGCCAATGGAATGAGTATTTTTACTCTTAAAATAAGATATTTAGATAATATGCAACTTAAATAAGTTTTCTCATTTTAAGCGTAAGTTGTCTTGTTCCATTGGCAAAATGTCTCTTTTTACCTCCTCATTTCAAGAAAAAATGCACATATTTGAAGAAAGAAATGACTTATCTAGATTTCCATTTTTTTTTCCAGTGCAGCCCTACTGTATCCTTGTTCTTTTCCAAGTAGTGGAAACTGGTTCACAAATATACTAAAAGAATAATAAATAATTTAAAAGCAATTACACATCAAATGCAGTAAACACAAATAGTCCCATTTAAATGCAAATATTAAAAATTGACTTCTACAAACATGTTTTTATGCTGGACTGGACTTTGACTCTTACATAACACTGGACAATAAATAATAATACTAAAACAATAATATTTTTCATGCATTTGCTTAGTTTCTTTAAACATTCTTACCTGAATGTTGTTCCTTAGTTTTATAATCCAAAGCTTATTGGAAAACACCCTGTTCTCTGTTGTTCGCTCCTCCTTGTCTGTCCATTTAGTGGCTGTTTGTGTTGCATGTAGTCAAACCTCCCACTCATAAGCAACAATAGCTGTTAACAGAGAAAGACGTTGATCTACGGCGCCACCTAGTGTCACATCAGGGCAACACAGAACAGCTTCCTGAGGTGAACTGATCTAAAGGTCAGCACTGAATTATTAGTTTTTTTCTGAATGCTTAAATCCAAACTGTGATTTTTTTATAGCACAATTTCTAAAACCTATTTAAACAAACTATTTATATAAACCACTTATTAAATTTGCAAAATTAAAAATCACAAACACTGATTTGCACCCAGTGTTGCTTTTTGTGTAATACACACTTCAAAACTGTAGGTTCACAGAACAGTAAATACAACTCATTGCTTTACAGCAACTTTCCAAATGATCAACACACTCCTAGTAAAACTACACATATATGGTTATTATTTACACTATTCTCTGTCTCACTATCACATGTTAAAACTATTTTAGATAATTAGTTAACTTTCCAATCAGGCCAAGAATTCACAATAAGCCACAGGTGAGCTGTCTGTGTGGAGCACACACTCAAAAAAATTTGTCTGTTTTTGGCATTTATTTAATAATTTGTAATTACTTTAACACAACTGTTTTATGTCCTACCATTCTAACAAGAAAAAATATGTTAAAGTAACTAAATGTAATTAAGTAAATGCCATTTACTTAATTACCTTCATTACATCACCCACTCAAACCCCGTACTCTCCATTCTGGAATCCAATTGAAGACTTTTTCTCTGCGTGGCGCTGGAAGGTCTATGACCGTCATCCCCATCAACACACAGCACTTTCACAGCAATGGAGGATGCATGGGGGTTTATTGACCTTCATCATGTCAGGCCTGGATACCATATTCCATGGTGCTTTGGCCAAGAGGATAGTGCATGTTATGTGGATGAAGTCTGGACTCAGAGACCCCATTTTCTCAGTGATCATGGATAAGAGTTTAAGATTCAGAAAAAAAAACTGTAATATGATGGGTTGTGTTAACTGTTTGATACTAAAATAGAATTATTACGAAGGTTTGAAGAGCTAAGCTAGGTTTATTAGCTTTTTTAAAGGTAACTACAATGTTTTGCTGGTTTGGTGAAAGGTTTTCTCATTTGCGTGTAGAGTTTTTCAAAAACAGCCATTAGTAACAAAAATTGAGCTTAAGCAATAAGAAAAAAAATGGTAAAGCACAATTAACAAGGTAAGGTGGTTCAATAAGATGGATGGATGGATGGATGGATGGATGGATGGATGGATGGATGGATGGATGGACGGACCTGGACGGACGGATGGAGATGGATGGATGGATGGATGGATGGATGGATGGATGGATGATGGATGGATAGATGGATGGATGGATGGATGGATGGATGGATGATTTGATGGATGGATGGATGGATGGATGGATGGATGGATGGATGGATGATGGATGGATGGATGGATGGATGGATGGATGGATGGATGGATGGATGGATGATGGATGGATAGATGGATGGATGGATGGATGGATGGATGGATGGATGGATGACTAATCGATGGATGGATGGATGGATGATGATGGATGGATGGATGGATGGATGGATGGATGGATGGATGGATGGATGGATGGATGGATGGATGGATGGATGGATGGATGATGGATGGATGGATGGATGGATGGATGGATGGATGATGGATGGATAGATGGATGGATGGATGGATGGATGGATGGATGGATGATGGATGGATGGATGGATGGATGGATGGATGGATGGATGGATGGATGGATGGATGGATGGATGGATGGATGGATGGATGGATCCGATGGATGGATGGATGGATGGATGGATGGATGGATGTGATGGATGGATGGATGGATGGATGGATGGATGGATGGATGGATGGATGGATGGATGGATGGATGGATGGATGGATTCACAGTCTTGTTCATATTTTTGTAAAGTAGGCTAATCTGTACTGACATCTACAGTTTAATTGATTCATTAATTTCCTTTTTTTCTAATAATCTTCAAACATGAACATTTAGCTTAATTGAAGATGGTAGTATTGCTCTAATTACATAAATGTACCTGATTAAAGGATACATCTACCTTTTCAGCTGATTTAATACAAAAAGTATTTGTGGAGAAATAAAATTAAATTCTGTAATTTATTCACCGGTGGCATAATGACACCCCACAGTTTTTTACCCATTTTAGGATTTTATTTATTCATTTGTCTAAATTCATTAAAATGTTCACTGAAAAAATGAAAAAAATTAACTGATTTTTAAATATTATTTCAGTTTAATATGGGAAGAAAGTCAAAATTCTGACATTTTTCTCAGAATTCTGACTTTAATCTCATAATTCTGGATCTTAATGTCGATGGGCACCATGAAGGAAGAGATGTGGCAGCATTTAGTTTAAGTGAGAAAGATGTGAGTTATTTGGGAGGAACAGTAACACATTGGTGGAAAATGATGGAATCTTCTTATGAAACTTTTTAAAACCCTGAGGGTCTCTGGTGATGCTATTTCATTAATGGAAGAGCAGAAGGTCATTAAAACAAGAGAGCTAGTCTCTAAAATAGACATGGCTACGGCTTGATGCTAACATGTTTGTTATCAGTAAGAATTAAATCAGAATTCTGAAATTAAAGTCAGAATTCTGAGAAAAAGAAGTTAGAATTCTAAAATGAAAGTCAGAATTCTGAGATTAAAGTCAAAATTCTGAAGAAAAGTCAGAATTCTGAGATTAAAATCAGAATTCTGGAAAAAAAAAAAGAAGTCAGATTTCTGAGATTAAAGTCAGAATTCTGAGGGAAAAAAAAGGCAGATTTCTCTGATTAAAGTCAGAATTCACGGAAAAGTCAGAATTCAGAATTCTGAGATTAAAGTGAGAATTCTGAAAAAAGTCAGAATTCTGAGATTGAAGTCCGAATTTGGAAATTAAAGTCAGAATTATGAGAAAAATGTCGGAATTCTGAAGAAAAGTCAGATTTCTTAGATTAAAGTCAGAATTAAAGTCAGAATTCAGAAAAAAGTCAGAATTCTGAAAAAAGTCAGAATTCTGAGATTAAAGTCAGATTTCTGAAGATTAAAAAGTCAGAATTCTGAAGAAAAAAGTCAGATTTCTGAGATTAAAGTCAAAATTCTGAGAAAAAGAAAGTCAGATTTCTTAGATTAAAGTCAGAATTCAGAAAAAAAGTCAGAATTCTGAAAAAGAAAGAGTCAGAATTCAGATTTCTGAGATTAAAGTCAGAATTCTGAAGAAAAAGTCAGATTTCTGAGATTAAAGTCAAAATTCTGAGAAAAGTCAGATTTCTTAGATTAAAGTCAGAATTCAGAAAAAGTCAGTCAGAATTAAAGTCAGAATTCTGAAAAAAAGTCAGAGGTTAAAGTCAGATTTCTAAGATTAAAATCAGAATTCTGGGAGAGGAAAAAAAGTCAGAATTCTGAGATTAAAGTCAGAATTAAAATCAGAAATTAAAGTCAGAATTCTGAAAAATTGAAGTCAGAATTAAAGTCGGAATTCGGAATGAGATTAAAGTCAGAATTCAGAGATTAACGTCAGATTTCTGTGATTAAAGTCAGAATTCTGACTTTTTTCTCATGCTATACTGAAGTAAAATGTAAAAATCAGTTAACTTCTTTTTTTTCATTGGCCCTAATCCTCTTCCGTAAAATTATATATTTTTAACGGACTTTTTTTTTAATGACCAAAAATGATGAGCAAAGCGTCAGGTCTGACTTGTTATGCTGTAAAAATGCGCATCTTATTGATGGTTTTGGTCTCCTGGCGGCTCTTTGTTGTTGTTCTCACGCTAACATGCGAGATCCGCGGAGCTGCGTCCGCCGCCCGCGCGCTCTCATTCCGCCCTGACTTCCCCTCCGCCAGCGGCCTGCTGCTTTGAGATGAACAGAAGATGTCGGTTTCGGGGCTAAAGGCCGAGTTGAAGTTTCTGGAGTCGATTTTTGACCCAAATCACGAGCGGTTCCGAATCATAGACTGGAAACCCGATGAGCTAAGCTGCCAGTTCAATGTAACGAGAGAAAAGCTGCTGATCATCCACTGCAACATCACGGTGAGTTTGAGGCCAGCTCTGCGTTACAAGCTAGCGACTAACATCTGAAACCATCCAACCAGCCCGTGTTTACAAGCGCAGCTAAGAGCTAACTGCTCGATATTCTTTGTTTTCTAACCAGAACGGTGTTTAATTAAAATATACACTGTGATTTAAACAGATAATTCCGTAAAAGTGTTTAATTCACTTTTTTAAAATACAGATAGTGCTACTAAAACCTGCGCTGCGGTAGCTTCTGCTAGCATAACTGAAAGTAGTTAGCTCCACTGTTAGCCAAAATAACTGCGTTACCACTTAAAAATACTGCTCACAGTTTAACAACTTTTTTTAATGAAATGGATTTTGTGGGATTAATAAATCAAACTATAAATGATTTTAGAGAACATTTTAATGTCGTTGTAACCAGATGTAACGAAGGCTACACAGGCGGTTTAATGGAACGTTGTTTTCTACCTTTCCAGCAAATAGACTGATCCCATTATTAGCCAACTTTTTGGCACGTAATAAAGCGGGTATGTTAATCCGACACTTTAACTTCATCGGAAACGATTATGCGTGCAATCTCACGATGATACGGGACAGTTTTTTTATGTGCTTATTTGACACAAAGGAAGAAACTCACAGCGCGTCACCAATTATTAAATCACTTAATTATTTTCCTAGGTTATTGTTTTATTGAGTGGCTTTCACAGTAAATGCTCCTTAAATCCTAGAAGCAAAGATGACAGATGCAGGGACTTCATGTACCCGTTGTCACGACGACAGTTGTTGTTTTTTTGTGGGCTTCAGGTAGCACAGATGAAGCTCTTTGACATCCTGACCACATCCTTCTCTCTCTGCACAAACAAGCACTTCAGCTTTTGCTCGTTTTTTTTGGGGACACAAACTGACTTGTTTTCCGATCAAAGGTGGATGCAGCTCCTTTTATTCACTGAAGCACAGCACAATGGTGGAGACTATTGCAAGGAAAAGGTGGAGCTTTAGCTTGTGTTAGACCAGGTTTGCTGGGAGCTCCCAGAGGTAATTGTTTGTACAAAAGCATAGCTAGGATATTGTTTATTACAGTTGTCATGGTAGCAGATAAAATTGAATTGTTAAACTATATATTGCACGAATTTATTAATAAAAACAAGTGGAGGCATAACACCGTATATGCACTAAAACTCTTTCACATAGAGGTCTGAAACCACATAGAAAAAAACAAAACATAAAATGATCAAAGACATATCAACATACCCATGTAAAATAAATAAAGAATTGTGAAATTAGAAAAAACATAATACATACTATGGGTTTCAAACCCTTTCCGTCCATCTAAAAGAAACAGATTGCTTAATACATGGTAGCAGATGAAATTGAGTTGTTAAACAATTAGATGTTTAAAGAACTAAAATTATATATAGTGCATGAATTTATTAATAAGAACAAGTGGAGTCATAACACTATTTGCTTATAGAATATAAGCATTAAAATTCTTTCACATAGAGGTCTAAAATGTGCTTGTTTTTTATGGTAATGAATGAACCACATAGAAATAAAAACAAAATTATCAAAGACATATCAATATGCCCATGTAAAATAAATACAGAATTATGAAATAAGAAAAAAAACATAATACAGACTATTAAAAAAACACTAATCCCTGTCTATTTAAATAAAATACATTGCTTAATATTAGAAAAGGCTTCTTGGTGACTATCAAACCTCTTTATGTGTCTTAAAAATGTTTTCTAATGCTTTTAGGTTTACCTTAAACCAGGTTGGTTGTTATTTGCAAACCAAGCGTTAATCACAGGGTAACATTTATGTCTTAGTTCTGCCCACCAGTTTTTTATGTTTTTGGTTTTTTTTCACTACCTGATTTTATTGCAGTGATGATTCCGCACCGGATGATATTGCGATCATAGATTTGCAATGTATTGTGTAAACCTTATGTTTGCTCAATACAAGGCTGTCATGGCATTTCCTTAATGTTAAAATGTTCTTTTATTTGACATTTTTGCTCCTTAAAACCTTTAGAGCTGATCAGAAGTGGTAAAATCTGCTGTGTAATCAAGCACATTTCCAGGTTTCAGTTTTCAGGCCTTATTTAGAGATCATCTGGCAGAGCTGTAAACACATTATTTTTAACAATAAATATGACTGATGTCTCATTTAGTATGGCGTAGTATTAGGGCCAGGCTAGAGATTTTTTTATTTTGTGAATAAAGTGGTAACATTAAGAGAATAAAGTTGTAATATTAGGAGAATGAAGTCATCAAACCACAACCTGTTTCAGAAAGAAAGCTTGGAGCTCCGCCCAGCAGATGACGGCCGACCAGCTCCACCAATCAGCAACCAGAGTCCACTTTGACATCCTGCACAGTTTGATGCTGCTGCTAAAAGATTTCCTGATTTGTCAAACCGATGCTAAAGTAGAACTTCACACGATGCTCCACTTTCCTCATTTTAGGGAAGAAAGTGATTCTTGGAGGAGTTGACATAAAATGCAACTTTATTCTCTTAATTTTACGACTTTATTCTCGCAATGTTAAGACCTTATTCTCATAATTTTATTACTTTATCCTCATAATGTTAGAACTTTATTCACGAAATGTTACGACTTTATTCTCATAATTTTATTAATTTATTCTCATAATGTTACGACTTTATTCATGTAATTTTACGACTTTATTCTCGCAATGTTACGACTTTATTCTCATAATATTATGACTTTAATTTCATAATTTTATTACTTTATCCTCATAATGTTAGAACTTTATTCACGAAATGTTACGACTTTATTCTCATAATTTTATTAATTTATTCTCATAATGTTAGAACTTTATTCATGTAATTTTACGACTTTATTCTCGCAATGTTACGACTTTATTCTCATAATATTATGACTTTAATATCATAATTTTATTACTTTATTCTCTTGATGTTCAGACTTTCTTCTCATAATTTTATGACTATTCTTGTTACGACTTTATTCTCTTAATTTTACAACTTTGTAGTAATTTTACGACTTTATTATTGAAATAGAAAAAACAAATCTCTAGCCTGGTGCTAATACTCCGTCGTACATTTAGGTCTAACTATTGACTTGTTTTGTTTCCACACAACCAGTGAAATTTTTGCTAAGATGTTTCTTCTTCCTTAAATATATTGGAAAAATAAATATAGAAATATAGAACTATTGATCTGACATTGGAGAAATTAACTCTCTGTGTTTAGCCCCTCCCCTTGGGGAGCAGTGGGCTGCCATCGTGTGGCGCCTGCCGAGCAGTGTAGGTTTAAGGGTCTTGCTCAGGGACCCAGAGTGGGAGTCTGTGGGGATCAGACCAGATATTTGCAACCTTCTCAGAGTAAAGCGTGTTGCTCTAACCACTAGGCCAACACTCCCCCATGTAAGGAAGGATACTATAACCGAAATGTAATTGTTAATATTTTCTGTAAAAGTTGTTTGTGTGGCTTTAAAAATGCTGTCATCATTCCTAAAGCTTAACAAAATATTCTAGATTGATAAATGTGTGTGTATTTGCAATCGAGGGGCTGATTTACTGCATTCAGTTCATTAGAAAGGCTGTAATTATTGTTTTATTACAAAGAATTGTCACCAAAACTGTGGAAAAAGACTCCTAAATGATTAACTCGGTTTATATTTAAACGCCCCCTCTGTCATTTTAACTGAAACATGTCTTCATTAGAGGAGGCATGTTGTGACCTATTTCTTCAGCCAGCTAGCCTACCTCCACCATCTCAGTCACTCTTCGGTCTCATTTTTTCCTTTTCCGTTGATCATCATCAGCACCTCAAACAAAGCACTCTGAAGTAACACCAATGTGTGGGTAATTGTGAGGACTGTAGGCATTTTCCTGTGTCAATAGATTGGTTTTTAAGGTTCTGATGGGGTGACTGAAAGTAAATTGTATGTCATCAAGGCAAAATTAAATATGGCTGCAATGATAGTGGAGTCTTTTTGATATTCAACTCTAAACTACATCATATATGTTTCCTTTTTATGCTTTACAGAAAATGAAAAAAAAAAAAGCAAAGAGGTAAATATCTCTATAACTTGAGCATTTAAGAGACCTTGTAGGAAGGATCTGTTCCTCTCATATTAAGTGTGACCTTTATTATTTTATTCTTTCAGAAGTAAAAATAAAGTTTAAAGAGCACTATTATCTTAAAGATGTCCTGATCAGATATTAATATTGGAAATCATTTGTGAATCAGCCACAAAAAAGGAATAAAAAGAATATCGGAGTATATTGGCATGCATCTAAAATCTCAGAAACACTCTGCTTCTATAAAACCTATTGGTTAATGATAAATTGAACAGTTATTCTCATGCATGTTGTTATTGAATATTGTTTTCTGCTTGAATAATAATTTATAAAACCTTTCTAATATTCTCCAAGATTATTGATAAAAGTTTGTAGGCTTCAGTGACAAAGATTTCAGCTTATTTTGTCCAATTAAGTCAGGATAGAATCAAACAGAACAGAAATTCCTCTTAATGTCCAACTGTGGGAAGCTTCAAGTGTTACAGTAGCAAAACGAGAACACTGGGGGGGAAAAACTTACAGCTATACATAAAACTTAAGCATATATTAAAACATGGCCACTATTTTTTAAAATAAATTGTATAGCATAAGAGGAGGAAAAATCTCAACAACAAAAAACTTGCTGCTATTAATGGATGGCATGCTAATGTATAAATGAGAAATGTCTGAGTTAAAAATAGAAAACTAATAATCAGCAGCTGGTTTCTAGAAAGCTGGAAAAACTACAAATAAACAGAATTTTAGAAATACTGAAAATGGTTCAAATCTGTCCAGATAATGAAATAGATTTACCCAAAACACTTAAGTAGCAGATCAGAGACAGTAGGCTAAGCATGAGAAAAATGATAAGATAATAAAGATACTGTGATCGGAAACACTTATCTGATCAGCAAAGATTAATAAGTCTTTACAGAGGTTGGTAGGAAGGATCTGCAATAGCGCTCCTTTATGCACCTAGCAGTCTTTCACTGATGGAGATTTCCAGCTCTGCACACATTTTAGAAACATTTTTCAACAAAGCTATATACATGTTTGACATCCTTCTGGTGCTTTATTTAAAAGTAAATGAGCTTTAAAACAGTGTGTCAGAATAAAAACGGGAAATTTCAGATTAGAGACTGTCTTTGACTTTAGAAAACTGTAGATCTGTGGTCAGATATAAGCATATACAAGTTAGTGCTGTCTTTATGTTTATATCTTGACTTTCACAGAATAAACAGAGGACTGCTGAAACTACAAATCTAATTGAAATGTCAGAGCTAGTTATTAATGCTCAAAGGTGTTATTTCTCTACAGCGTGACGAGGATGAATAATTTTTTTCAGTGGGCGGCTGTGTGCTGAGATATTGGATTAAAAATCACTCACAGCCATGATGTAAACATTCAATAGGTTGATGTAAATGTGCCATTTTTACTTCAAACCAGAATTTTGGTGGCTTGAAAGCTCTATATGCCCTGAAACCCAAAACGAACACAATATTCAGTCACCTTTAGCACAAAAAAGCCTCACTGAAACTATTGTGTATCTGCATTTTGTCTCAGAGGTTTGAAAAATAACCCTTAAAAACAAACACAACGCTCTTACTCCTTCATATGTATACTTTAATACAAGCAGGTGATCTCCTTCTTTGGGAGGGGGTGTAGAGTGGAAAATGTCCTGGCATAATCACCACACCATACTGGAAATATGGGCTGCTGCAGAATTTACTACATTTTTCAAGGTCTTTATGTGTTATCAATAGGGATGCACGATATAATCGGCCCCCTATCGGTATCGACCTGTATCGGCCTTTGATCAGATTCTGAGTTTCTAAAGTCTAAAAAAAATACTTCTTCTTCTTCCTCAAAAACTTCTTTTTTACCGACTTAAAAACTTCTAAAGACGAGGGAAAAAATATTGATCCATTAAAATATCCCAATATCGTCATATGCTGATATATTGCCATTTAAAAACACCATATCAATCTCTTTTACTAATGAAATATTGCTATATGTCATCGTTATGCTACGAAATCCCCGAAAAATTCACCAAATGTTGCCATATTTTTATATGTTGATGATATATTGACGTGGTATCGATCTATTTTACTAACAAAATCTCACAAGAATTTGCAAAATATCACGCGAGAGTTTGTAACAGAACGATGAAATTTCACCAGATTTTGAAAGTAAAATAGATCGATACAGCGTTTTTAAAAATCAATTTGATATCAGCATATGAAAATATATTTGAGTTTATTATTTTTCAAAGTGTCAGAAATGGATAACAAAACTGCTATTTTCAATGACTACTTATTTTTGTCCAGCTTTAACATCGGTATCGATATCGGTTATCCGCTACATGAGTTTTAAAATATCAGCATATCGGATATCGGCCAAAATCCCAATATCGGTTGCATCCCTGGTTATCAACGTTCCGCAGTAATAAACCTGTAATTCAATTCAGTTTATTTCTATAGCTCCAATTCACATCATGTCATCTCAGGTCACTTTCCAGTTCACCAGATCATCCAGTCAGATTGATTCAAAGTTTTCTATCTAAGGAAAACCAGCTGATTGCATCGACTCATTGACTCTTCAGCAATCCCTCACACTAAGCATGCTTATAGCGACAGTGGAGAGGAAAAACTCCCTTTGAACAGGAAGAAACCTCCAGCAGAACCAGGCTCAGTGTGGCGGCCATCTGCTGAGGCCCACTGGGGTTCAAGGAGACAGAAGCAGACACTGTGGCATAGTTTAAGCTTTAACTGGTTTTAAGTTCTGTATAAAATTTTCTTTAAGGCATCATTTATACTTGCTGCTACCTGCTGCCCATGCACTTGCTGCTATTGCACTTCTGGTTAGACCTAAACTGCATTTCGTTGCATTGTACCTGTACATGTGTAATGACAATAAAGTTTAATCTAATCTAATTTGCTATCCAGTTATTTAACAGTTATTTCAAAAAGTAATAGACAGATTAATCAATAAGCAAAATAATCGTTAGTTGCAGCTAGTGATGGGTCCAGCAATGCCGATGCGTGGATCCCATAGAGCAAAACACTGTATTGATGAGCGTGTCGTTTCAGGAAAGTCATGTGACCGATACAGGAGTTGTTTCTAACTGACTGACTCACTAAACTGTGTTTCTGTCAACATGATGCATCTGCTTAAAGAAGTGTCTCATTTTCTGCGTTTTATTATTAAAATTATCAAGAATTTTGAAGCAGCCTAAAAGGAACATGAACGTTTCAGCGGTTGCATTTTTATTTTAATTTTCTCATTGTGTCATCCTGTTCCGCTCAGTTATCAGCTAACTTATCTGAATAAAGTTCATTTCAAATCGACTCTTAGTTTATTTACTGTTTTTACTGTACTTTGGTTTAAAAATATGATTTAAATCAACAAGTATCCTCATTCACATGTTCCCCTAAATTTTCACAATATATGTTTACATTATTTATTGGCTGCATCTAAAAATATCAAGGATTTATTTTAATTTAAACTTAAATATGAAATAATACAATATAACCTACAATAACTTTAATTGTATCATTTACTAGGTCAGTAAATTTAATTCAGTTTAGTCTGTCAAATAAGCCTGCCTGTAGTGTCTCTAAAGGTCCAGCAGGTGTCAGCATTCTGTGAGACAGTATCAATGCATGATTATTACAGTTTGGCTTCATGATCCCATCACTAGTTGCAGCCCTAATCATATGCCCTGTTTACCGTAATTGTGGTTCTAATTTGTGTCAGGAGTGTTTTAGGAAATGGGGAAGATTGATCACCTGATCAATCAATCAAAAAAAATTATATACCACCTGCTCGTGGATGTTGTTTTAAGTATTTACCTATAGTGCAGTGAGTAGCTGATAAGATTTTGGTTTCAGAGTATTTCAAAACTGTTGCAAATTATTCCCTGTGTGGGTTAGAAGTAGATATTGGCAGATTCCTCCTTTTCATATCAGGAAAAAGTTTCCACCAAATGAATAAAACTGTACTGGTGTGCCGTGGAGAAAATGAGCAGCAGCAACTGAACTCGTCTCCTATCGTCTCTCTTACAGGAGTCCTACCCCTCAACACCCCCGATATGGTTTGTTGACTCCGATGATCCCAGCCTGGCTGAAGTTTTGGAGCGCTTGGAGGATGTCAGAAAAGGCAGCACCTTGGTACGTCGATTAACCAAGGATCCTCCTCAGAGGAGAAAATCTCTATTTTTATTTTATTTTCATTACATATTTGCAACCTGCTTTGAACCACTCAGCTCATAGCTTAACACTAGAACTCCCAAGGCTGTCATTTTGACATCTCTGAGATTTTAAAGGGAAAGAACTTTATTTACATTAATCCTATGCTGCTCATACTCACTGACTTTTTCTTTTTCTGTATTTCCTTCATTTTCACCTAGTTTTTTATTAAAATAAAAATGTAAAATGATAAATAAGGTTATTTTATCTCAATCTGATCTTGACGGCTGTATCAGCTGCATTGTAAATCTTTTCGTCGGTTGCTTGACGTTTGGTACCGTTAGCTCTTTGAATGATACGGAAAAATGGCTTTCAGAAAAAAATCTGACAGCGAAACCAGCTTTATAAATGCTTCACAATATTGATGATAGCGATTAGGGTGGAGAGGGAGCGCGATGAGGAGCACTGGGTGGGAAGCAGCTCAGATTCTGACATGATGATCCCCCACCCCCGGCAAAACGCAGACATATCAGTCAGACAATAGTGAAACGGTTTTGGATTGCACTGCCCACACCTCAGCCGGTCCCCTCAGCGGCCCAGAAGCCAAACCAGAGCCCGTGTTCTGCTATAATAGCTCAAAGGTTTGCGTTGATGTGTCGGATCAGATGGTTATAAAGTATTCTGTAAAACAGGGGTGACCAATTAAAAATCAGCGGAGTCCAAATAAATAAAATCATCAACCAGTGAAGGTCCGAGACATCTTTTATTATAATCTGTCACTTTAAACAGAATTTAACACTGGAATAAAATGAGGTGTTTATGCATCCATGATATACATTGAATAAAAAAAAAAAAATAATAGAAAATGTTTCCATTTTAAAATCTAAAATGTTTTTGGAAGTAGAGATCAGCAATCGTTCAGTTTGGTATATAGACAATTTCCTGATTCCCATATTTTCTCAAACCCCTGAACTGATGGTTTGTTATTTTCTTTTCTTTTTCTGTCTTAATGTTGGCAGTGGGCTTTAGGCTGCCCTGCAAGGCTTTAAACCTGGGTTTAACCGGAGACTAAGCCATTCTCAAGCACATATCAAGGAGAGCTCATTTTGAGCCTGGATCCAGATTTATTGTTGATTCTGTTCATGGTGGAGAATCCTGCTTCACAGCAGCAGGTTGAGCCAAACATCCTCTAAATGTGCAGGGTCATCTTTGAGCACGCCATTTCACTTTTCTTTCACCAGTTCACCGCAGTTCTTCCAGCAGTCCACACTTTCTCTGCTCTCTTTTTTCTCATGGTCTTCTCCTTCTTTTCCATCGCCCGGCTTGCCACAGGTTTGCCTGCTGTGTCTAAAAGTAGCAGCAGCAGCAACCCAGACTGACAGCTCATTGGCTCATTTGGATCACGTGCAGCCTGGAGCCGGACGCTCCCCAGGGCTTTACCGTATTAACAGGAGAAGAGGCGCAAGTGAATTTAGATATCATTGTCAGACAACATGTGGTAATTTATAAATGTTTTAAATCAGGTTGGGTCCAGATCCGGACCGCGGTCCGCTAATCCCCTGACCTCTGCCGACCTCTGGCTGTATTTTACGATCCCCTGGATACAGCAGCTGTAAACGCGTTTGTTTAGTTCAGAAGCTGTTTGAACGTCATCGTCTCACGCAGAGATTTTATCCTTGAACTGGTAAAACGTTGCATGCCAAACACATGCGCTCCGCAAGTTACCAACCCCTCCGCCGCTGAAGATTAGCTTCAGCGAGGCAAAGAAAACACTCATATTATATTTGTCATAAATGTGAGGGAGAATCAATCCATTTCTGTAAATAAAATTGTAATTTCAAACTTTGAACCTGTGTATTAAAACAGTCTTATTTATTTTGATTTATTTTGAATACAAATTTAGAACACAAATACTAATAGCTTACAACACAGCCTTTAAAGAATATATATAGACCTGTTTCAAGGTTTACATATCCACAATGAGTTTATATCGCACACTAGAACCATTTGTCGATGACATCATCACTACTAATGCGTTCCATTGGGAAAAATGTCAGCCGTCAAATTGACGGCCAGTGGGAGCTCTAGTATCAGAATTCTTGGAGTCCTAGTGTTAATAACATCTTGGAAAATATTGATATCGTTGTTTTTATCAACAAATTAAATATTCTGATCTGAACCACTTCTGTTTAGATAGTGTTTTAAATTTGGATAAATATCAAAAAGCAGGAAAGCAGAATGATCTTCCCACCATAATAACTGCCTCTAACCTTTCCTGTATGTCTGATTATATAAACTGGTTATTGTCCTTTTCTTAATATCGTGTTCTTTTCCTGAACTCTCCAGCTGCTTCAGCAGTTGAAGCGGCTTATTTGTGATCTGTGTCGGCTTTACAATCTGCCACAACATCCTGATGTGGAAATGCTGGACCAGCCTCTACCCGCTTGCCCCATCACACAAGAGCGTAAGGTAGGCCCAGAAACCCAGAGCTCTGTGCCTGCTTTCCTCCACATAATAAAGACACTATTTGTTAACTTATGGTGTTTAACTCTACAACAGCATGGGCCAACAGATGAGGTGACCTCTGAAGAGGAAGAGGAGGAGGAAATGGGAGAGGTTTCTGACTGTTTTATCAAATTCTGCTTTTGAAATGCTTGTTTACTGAGGCTGATTTCCTAACTTGCTTTTAATGTGTCGCAGCAGGACATAGATCTGGACCAAGACCAGGACCTCTATGACATGAAAGAAGAGGAGCCCCCTGAGGGAAAGAAATCTGAAGATGATGGAATAGAAAAAGAAAATCTTGCCATCTTGGAGAAAATACGTAAAAACCAGAGACAAGATCACTTGAATGTGAGTGCCTCTTAGGCAACGCTCACACCGCAGCCTGAAATGACCCAAATCCGATTTTTTTTTTTTCGCCCCATATGCGACCTGGATCTGATCATTTCATGGCTGTCTGATAGGGATGGGACGATTTATGAAAACCGTCCCCAACCGTTGGGGTTGACTGTTTCGGTTCGTGTGTGTGTTTCCGTTGGTTCATGCGCGTTGCTCCTTTTCTCATAGGCTTAAGCGTTTACACTCCAGAGCAGAAGGTGGCGGTACTGCGACCAAAGCCAACCACCAGTAGTAAACAAGAAGAAGAAGAAGTGAAGCAGCGTAGCCGGGTGTAGCAGAAAACATCAGTTATTGTGGAGAATTGTGTGGGTATGGCGAGTGGGAAAGAACAGGAGTTGGAAGACGCCGCAGCAGCACTTTTATAGGTCTGCTGTATGGGACCACTTTTTGCATTTAGAGTGACCTACGATGACGGCGGGAAGAAAGCTGTGGATAAAAGTGCAACAGTGTGCAAGCATTGTGCAACACGCTTTTGTTTATGCTAACAGCAACATGTCATGCTAACCCCGGAATTCCCTCATACTCTGTTAGCAACCCCCGCTGCGCCCAGACCGCTGCTCAAAGCAAAGCCTACAGCCTCCACTGTGGCTCCCGTCCCGCTCCGCTCTGAGTCCCTTGGAGATGGTAGAGAGCATGCGCCAGATGATTAAATTCAAAGCAGCAAAACATACGGAAATGATCCAGGGTTTCAGCGGATCACTTAAAATACCGTAAATCCTCTAATATAGGCCCGGGCCTTTATTTCACTCAAGTGCATCGCGGTCCAGGCCTTTATTGGAAAGAGGCCAGAATTAGAGACAGGCCTCTATTGCTATTTGAGCAAAACAGACTACCAGTGGAATGAATAAAAATGAGATTTTGTGTCTATTTGAACCTATTAAAAACTAGGTTCATTTATTGAAAAAGTACAGTTACCATAACAGAAATTTAACAACAAATAGCCTACCTGTAATCCAGGCTAAATTCCAGTGACAAAAACGTAGCAAACATAGCAAAAAACTGAAGTTCGAGTCAAGAACAAGGCGATGACCAGGCTACCGTAGAGATGGCTTGGATTCTTTAGCAAACATTGCCCCCCTGTGGTACTTGTATGTTACTACCACAAGTATAATGTTGAGGTATGCCCAGAAAAAACGTTTATAGCCCCGGCCTGTATGAGAGACCCGCCATTATTTACCTCCTCTGGCAGCGACCGCCAATGTTAGAGCCCCGCCGCTAATGGAATACAGGCCCCATATTAGAGAATTTCACGGTAATTACAATCCATTATTTTTTGGGTGATTTTTTTCATTAATTTCATCAATTTTATGGGATTTCGTGTAACAATCAACATATACCTAATCGAACCAAACCGAAAACCGTGGACCACGAAAACCGTGAATCGAACCGAACCGTGGATTTTGTGAACCATTCCTCCCCTACTCTCTGAACAACACAGATCCGATTTTTCCTCTGCGACTAAGGCCGCTTGGCTCTGTGGTCCTGAATCCGATTTGAATCTGATCTTTTCCAATGCGACCTGTGTCTGAACGGCCAGGCCGCATCATCCGACCTGAACGCCATTAATACCCGACAAAGGTCACTATTCTGTGTCTTGCTACGCAGAAGCGGCTAGAAAAACAACAACCGTGACAGACGATGATGCGGAGAGCAGTATTTATTTTTAACCATCTTGAAAAGATTGAGTTTTTATGGTTGGGAAATATTTATATATCCATGTTTACCTCCATAAACACAGAGAACGCTGGCCTGTGATGTCATTGCGTCCTCTACTGCGCATGTGGGGCACTTCATTGAATGACTGCAGTTCACACAGGAGATCACATACAAGTCGCATAAATTTGAAAACGGGAACGGCAAGGCAACAAAAAAAAAATCGAAATTGAGCATCAAGGCCTGCAGTGTGAACGTAGCTTTAGTGACTCTTACTGATACTCTTTATGTTTATAGAGTGTTTTAGAGCTGGCAGTTTCTTTTGGTTTTATATTCCTGTATATTCTCATCCATACTCTGTCCACTGGCATATTCTGGAAACTTTTAATTTACCAGCTGTATATTTTTGCAGGGTGCGGTGTCTGGCTCGGTGCAAGCCTCAGATCGCTTAATGAAGGAACTCAGGGAGATCTACAGGTCACAGAGTTACAAGACGGGTAAAGACGGGGATCATTCTCTTAAGCTCCTGTCACACCTTGACTATTTAGACCATCGCATGCCTGACGTACGAAAAGTCTGACTAAAACGCTGGCGTACGTTGGATAAGTTATGGGTACGTTGTGTATAAGTTATGAGCACGCTGGCACACGCCAACATAAGGTGAGTACGTCAAGAAATATTGAGCATGCTCAAAATGTCTACATGGGCCATCAGTTCCAGGTTCAGTGTAGGGATGGGGATCGAAACCCGGTTCCATCAAGGACCCGGTTCCACTTTTTTCAAAACCCGAAAATCAATAACGTTTGGGCTTACCACTATCGAAGTCTGGTCGTTTTTTGTTTTTCTCCCGGAGGTCCTGTAACATATATTGTGTGTCCCTCAAGTCGCGACACAGCATTTAAAATCTAATCAATCCAATCACTGCAGCATGTCCACCAATGTTTTGGAATTAAATTGTAAGCAAACAGATATTAAAAGTAAAACAAGTGAAGTCTGGCACTTAACTTCGCTCGACTCGGCTTCATTTTACCAAGCTCAAAGATAAAGAAGAAGCGAAATGCAACTTATGTTGCAAAATCATGTCTTTTAAACGGGGGGACACAACCTCAATGGCCAAGCACATTAGTGTTGTGCATCAAATAAAGGCCAAATGCAGTACCTTCGACTGTCTCCGGGTTGAAAAGACTCCTCCTGCTGCTGCTGCCGCGCCGCACCACAGTCGGCCCGTCTTCATCATCCACTCAGAGTACCGCTGGTTAGCGCGCACACAGACTTTGTAGCTTGTCCGGTCAGTTAAAAAATAGTAATTGTGAAATCCGTGTTGTAATCGGCAGCATACAAGCTAGTTAGCTTGAAAAGTAAATAAAGTTTCAGACGTGCTGCGTGATGATGTGTTCAGATTGGCTCAGTAGAACGACAATTAGGTTATCATGATGCGTTCAAGTGTAACGTAAAGAAAAGGGAAATTGAGATTTTGGCGAGAAACATGAGTAATACAGTTGTATATTGCTCTAATTATTTTAGAATATATAATTAAACTACTGATGCCAACATTTATAAAAAATTACATTTAATTTAAAAATACAATTATTTATTTGCTAAATATTTTCCTAATCACTAAAAACATGATGAAAAGTGACAGTAGACAATACATTAACCAACAATTGTGAAAATGTATATATTTTTTTTAAACCAAAAGAAGACATTTCTTCAAAATATAGGGACATTTCTTCAAATAATTTTTTTTTTCCCCACTTCCTTTCTGTCTGTTAAAAACATATTGTCGCATCGTCTTTCCACCAAATAACAGAAAAGTATCGATAGTGGTATCGATAAAGACTCGGATCGATAAGCAGTATCGATAAAGGTATCGATATCAATAAATATTAACGATCCCCATCCCTAGTTCAGTGTCAGTTCCTCATCAGTCGTGGCGTCTAGCTTATCCTAAACCTCTGAGTAACTTGTTCGTAACTTATTCAGAACTTCTCTCCAACACATATCAATGTATCTGACGTGTTCCAGACGAGCGCTGAACTTATTTCTAACTTCCAGCTACTGTATAATGGCGTATTGGCAGCGTTTTTGGGTCCACAGGAGGAAACTGTCAGTTCTCCTCCAGACTTCATCCCCATTACTGTAAATAAAACTGTAATTTCAAACTTTGAACCTGCGTATTAAAACATCCTTATTTATTTTGAATACAAATTTAGACCACAAATAATAATAGCATAAAACAGAAGCCTTTAAAGAATATATATTAGACCAGTTTTAAGGTTTACATATCCACAATGTGAAGCACGATCAGTCCTGCGCATGCGCCAACACATATACATATCCGAGTTTCCATAAATAATTTAATTACGGTACTGAAATTACTTATTTCTATCCTTAACTCACTAAAGAATGCTAGTACACATCCTCAAAGAATGTTTTATGACTTTTTTGAGACAATTTTTATGCTTCTTACATTTTCTTCGTTAAACTGCTTCTCTGACGTCATCATGGGACACGACCAAAGCAGTCCAGCAAAATATGATTAAACCAGGTTTATCTGCATTTTAGTTTCTTTCTTTAGAATATGCACTATATGGCGTAAGGTGTGACATGTCCATAAAACTTAAAAAGACTAGATTTATGTTTACATCCAAAGCTGTCAGGTCTAAGCACCTAAAACATCATACATACATGCAGGGAAAGAAAGAAAGCACAGAGACAATGAATTTAGTTTTACTCATTCTGCAGTCCCAGCATTCTGCTCGCTATTTATTAGAAATCAGGGGTCTCTTGTTACAATAGCTGAGGCTGCTCTAGAAATGAGAAACAACATGATTTGCAGTCTCAGTAAACATCCTATAAATTTCAGGGTTCAGTCAAAGTTTAAGCGGTTGAAGCTGTTCACCAAAGTTCAGCAGGTCGAGTGCTGCACGTAAATCAACCACAAACTCCCCAAAAGCAAGTTCACAAATCACAGTATACTTCAGAAAAGGTGGCTGTGAACACATGAACATAGCACACAGCTTTATGCATGATAACACTACACAGATACATTTATATACAATTATTCTAACAAAAGCCCAAAAAGGTAGCCACTGGAAGTAGTATAGGGTAGAAAGGTTTTTAAGGCATTTATTTTCTCAGGAAATACATTATTATCCTTTAATTGACAATATTTTAGAACTATTTAGGTCTTTTTATCAAAATAAAATCAAGGACAACCCGGGTGGATGTGTGGATGCGCAAATGAGCTGATGGCGCAGAACGGATGGTGCTTCCAGGACGGATCGGGTAGTGACAACGCCCGCCACCGACAGACTTCCTGCCAGACATGATGCTGAATCTGGTACAACTGCGAACCTGTCTTTCTGTGCGATAAACAGCAGCTAGCTTAAAGGAATAGTGCACCCAAAACCTGGAGCAGCTTTCTTTTGACACGCAGAAGGCCGTGACAGAAGCTCGGGGCCGTAGTGTTCATGAAAGT
>JAGKQL010000068.1:4337899-4351650 GCA_018398635.1 Cyprinodon brontotheroides | reverse complement strand
CCGCGAACGCTTTCAGGAAATCCTATACACTACTGTTTATGCTCTAAAACATTCTAAATGACTTCGCTTTCGAAAGTAAATTCTGGATGCTACCCACTCTAGGGATCACGCAGGAATACATTGGACTCCAGCAGTATGGAGGAATATTGACATCGCTTGTGGACTTTATGGACCTTTCTGCCTCGGGGCCATAGACCCTCCATTATTTTCGGAATGTCAGCAGCACAGCAAGAAGCCTCCCAGATCTCCGCTAGATGCATTTGAGATATCAAAAAGTAATCTGCAGGAGTGTTGTCTCAGCATGGGGGGAGTAGAAATGAAGGCTAATCATGTCTTGCGGTACACATTCCCTTTAATATCGTTTATTTAAAGAAATTTTTTCATGCAGACAGAATGCCGCCGGGCGCGTTGTTTCAAATCATGCTTACGCAACTTTAACTGATGCGTCAGCATCATTTCATGGGCATTACGCTGCCGTGCGTCATGGATAAGTTAGGCTGTCGTTGGACATAAGTTCTGGAGTCGTTATAAATACTCTATGTATTCGCCCAAAATTGAGAGTTCAGAGTACGCCAGCGTTTTTTAGAAGATTATGGAACGTCAGGCGTAGGCTGGAGAAATCAGCATGGTGTGACAGGGCCATTACTGCGGTTCTCAATTTTACAACGGATGAAATAAAACATTCATTTTTTTCTCCTTTCTTTAGGTATTTATTCAGTCGAACTAGTCAATGACAGCCTTTATGAATGGCACGTCAAGTTAAGGAAGTAAGTTCTACTTCTGGCCACCAAAGTTCCAGTCTTATCTGTTGGATCTAACTCTGGTTTCTTTTCAGGGTAGATCCCGATAGTCCATTGCATAGCGACTTGCAGGTTTTAAAAGAAAAGGAAGGAATGGATTTCATTCTGCTCAATTTCTCTTATAAAGTGAGTCAAAGCTTTATATTTTGTTCTTTGGGAAAATTCACTTTTTCTTTTTTTTTTTTTACAAAACTGACATTTTTGTTTGTTTTTTCTTGTTTGTTTTTTTATGGCATCAACAGGATAATTTTCCTTTTGACCCTCCTTTTGTACGGGTTGTGTCTCCTGTGCTCTCTGGGGGGTAAGTGTGCCGTGATCTTCACCTCCTTGATGCCTCATCAAACAGCACTGCTTTCCATACTTCTGAAGCCCAAACCTTTACTGTTGCTTTATGTATGCTATTAATTACAGATTCTTAAAAAAAAGAAATCTTAATGAATATTATCAATGATTTTTGTTTTCTAGTTATGTCCTTGGAGGAGGAGCATTGTGCATGGAACTTCTCACAAAACAGGTACGTATACCAAGTCCCACTCAGTGTTTGGGAGATTTATCTGTAGTAGGAAGCTGGATTGATAAGTTTGTGTCCATGTTGTGTTTACAGGGCTGGAGCAGTGCCTACTCAATAGAATCTGTCATTATGCAGATAAATGCAACTCTGGTTAAAGGCAAAGCCAGAGTCCAGTTTGGAGCCAATAAGGTATCGTGTCCTCCGAGGTTTTTTAGAGAACTTAAGTGAGCAAATCTCAAGGAAAGCAGAAGAGTTTAAAAGTTTAGAAAAGTGCTGCGAAAACTGCTAATAGAACTGCTGTTAAAGGTGCTATAGATTTTAGAAAAACGAATCCAGCAAGCTTTATTTTTGAACATAAACAACCATGCTTCACCCTTCAGACCACACCTCGAACCACGCCTTCAAAACGCATGAACGCGCACGCTGTCTGCAGTCACTGATCTGGGAGCTCAGACACAGCACTGCTGATGCAGAGCGCTATGATCACTCCTCTGAAACAGTTTATTATCCCATGACCTCTTCCAACACCCGGCAAGCATTCGAAGCAGAGCCAGTAGCAACAAATGCTGACCTGGAATCAGCTCGGCAAACCCAGCTAGTTCAACATCGGATCATGGGGGGCTGTCATCTGAGTCAGTTAGCTTAACCCTAGCAGCTCTACTACAGCACAGCAGTTACCAAATGATCTTGGCAACAAGCACTGTTGTCCAAGCAGCTCTTTCTTCCCGTGATTTTTAAGATTGTCGGGTGCTTCAAACCAGCCTCTACCACTGCCGTAACAAAGCAGCACTGTGCCAGCTGAATACCCCTGCCATTTCCGCTACTTTGCGCGAGGTAATGCTACGTTTCATTACCCCAAAGCAGCAGGAGTAGCCGGCTTGCTTGCGCCTACCGGTTGACACGCCATCAAGGCGCAAGAAAGCGTTCCGCGAGTGCGGATCGGAGTTGCTTGAAAGATGATGCACGAACCGCCGGTAAATGCAGCAGCCGCCGGAAAGTTAAAAATATTATTGGATCGCTACGCATCAACCAATCAGAAAAGCTGATCTCGGGAGAGCGGTAGAGACATTTACCGATTCTAATTACGACAGAAAGCCGCCGTGGATCGCCTTCTGAAACGGCTTATTAACTTTACCAATCCTAAATGTCGAAACTCGCCAGTGCGAATATGTTTTGCTTTTATTATCCTTGCTGCCTGCAGTTTGGATTTTCATTTAGATAAAACACCTTCCAGCCTAGGAGCTGTTCCCCGAGGCTGCTGGGATTCCCAGTAGTACACTCGCGCTGCACGTCTGAGCCGTGCTCCCACAGAAATGTAATCTTTAGCGCAGGATGGTAATCTGGATAAACTGACTGCACTGATTAAGTTCAGGAGGACTTTCTCCTTCAAAATAGATTCAAACTACACTTTTTACCCGCTGGTCACAGCAAATATAGCTGCCATTGTTCCAGGCAAAGAAAGGATAGGGTAGCTCCGCCCAACACGCATCAGACGCACTTTTTCCACCGCACAGCTAGATGCAAAGCAAAGATGCTTCAGTTGCGCATCAGAGCTAAACTGGTACAGGCATACAAAATGAAGCAGCACAAGCATTTCTGCTGTTCTTGCTGGTTTAGGTGTGAACGTAGCATAACGGTGGCTAGCTTCCAGCCATGGCATCCTGCACGAGCATTGGGTCGATTCATGTGTCAGGGTACGCGCACAGGGGGGAGGGACAAGCAGACGACCATGATTGACATGTCAGGATCCAATAGCGGACAACAGACCGTCTTTTGTCGGGTTATTGTTGGTGTTATTCATTGATTTCTCACTGTAGCGGGGAGCGTTTATTTTAGTTTCACTTCCAGACCTTCTATTCACTGCTTGCTATGCAGCTGTGGGCAGATCTTTAAGCCGCATGGTTAAAAAAAATGCATCAGAAAAGATCTCCTACTGCACCTTTAAGGCGGAACACACCGTGGTCGTGGCGTTGAGCGAGTCAGTGGGGACTGAGTGACTATTGGAAGCCTGGTTTATGCTCAGTAACCCGGTCGTCAGCGTGTGTGTCGCAGTTAACTCAGATATTTCCTGTTTGGTATCTATTTCTGACATTTTAAATTGAAAAATCTTCCTGGATGAGAAGAGAAACGTCTTCAAACTTGGAAACAAAGTCCAGTGGATTGTTTTTTCTGTTTCTAACGCGATTGTCATTTCTGTTTTAGAACCAGTACAATCTTGCCAGAGCACAACAGTCGTACAAATCCCTCGTGCAGATTCACGAAAAGAACGGTATGTTGACGTTTAAAAGAAGTAAACATTTGGATGAACTTTTGTGAAATGTGCTAATTTTGCTCTGGTTGCAGGCTGGTACACACCCCCTAAAGAGGATGGATAAGGAGCGGCCCCCCCGCTATGCACTGGGAACACGTCTTTGGGTCATCTTGTTTTCTTCAGAATATTTTCCCGCTCTGACTTACTGGGAATTTATCATCTTTCTCATAGAAACCATCTCGCTGCCTCATCTGACAAGTATTCTCTGGCCAAGCTCTGGAAAAGACTCAACTTAGGTCTTTATTTTTTTTATTCTCCTCCCCTAATTGTTTCGGTGAGGAGAATCTAAGAGGAACATTTCTAAACCATCTCTTGTTTTTGGGGGGAAAAAAGGAGGAAACAAAGATTTCTCCCCCCCTTTAGATGTGGGGAAATAATTTTCTTTAGCTGCTTTAGCGAAGTGGACCCCACAGTGAGTGACCCTCTGTCTAAACGCCGTTTTTTTGTTTTTTAAAGATCAAAACCGAAGCTCTTGAAGTCGCACCTCATTGCACCAGTTTTTAAATTGACTGTGATTTGATTTTTTTTTTTTCTTCTGGAGATTAACAGGTACATAAATGCATATATTGTTTTAGACATTATTTGACTTATTTTTTTGTTATTTGAACAGCCTAGATGTTATATGGCAAATGTTGGAAGCATATCTTAAACCCGAGAAGCTTCTCTGCGTCCCTCAGCTTTTTTTTTCTTCTTCATAATTCATGACATGAAGAATCAAAAAGGTTTTACTGTTGTTGAAATAAAGATCAGCTGATCAGCCAGTGGTGAAAGGAAAGCTCAGATGTGAGGAGAAGTTTCGTTCTGACAGGTTTTATTTTTAAATCTGAAGGGCTGGTTTTGCCTTATTTTTAGTGTTGCTGGCAGACTGTTTTTTTTTTGCTGTGAAGGTTTGATGCCCAAACGAAGTCCTTTCTGCTCAAAGTTAACAGCATGTGTCACATCTGACAGCGGTCCCTTCCTCTGAGCTGTATAAACAAACAGACAAAGTGTGGCTATTAGACAGGTCCGTTCACGTGGTTCAGTCTGAATATCTCCATTTCGCTTCCCTCTCTCCAACTGGCAGACTAATTACATTTCCAAGATGTTTTATTTTTTATTTTTCCTCCTTTCGGCTCTGACCTTCATAGCGATCGGACCACTTTTAGCAGAAATAAAGGACTCTAGATCTATGTGCCCCTTCAGCCGCTCTGCAGCCTGATTTTTGTACCTACATATTTCCATTTACTCCCCACCTACACCCCGTTTTTCCTCCCCTGTAAACAAACCTTAGTGTATGACTTTATCATTTGTTGTAGGTTCATCATTTTTATGAATTAAAGCTAAAAATGGTCATTAAAGTGATTCAATCTGATGTCTAATGTCATTTAATTTCATATTGTGTCTTTAAATTTAGACTGGCAGTCCATCCACTTTTATTTTGGTTCTGATCTCAGTTTATACTATTACCTTTTATACAATTTTAACTCTTAATTGAGCCACTAAGACACCTACATTCTAGTTATTGGAGTTATTAAACTACATTTCTTTGAGTAGACTTGACAAAAGCAGCCCAAGTATCTCCTCCTTTACCGATTTTTTTCCCCGATCTTTGGCCTCTGGTCTGATTCTTTATCGCTGCCTGTGTAGGAACATCCTTAGCTTCTGTTTAATAGCCACACCTTGTCGATCAATCAATCAATCACAGCCTTTCTGGATCTTGGCTGATCTTATTCTCCAATCTCTGTAGCTAAACGCCTACGACGTTTGTTTTTGGACTCATAAAGGAAACTGTTATTGTGACGGAGAAAGAAGACTGACATTAAAACTCCAACATTTTGATCCTAATGATGCAAAACGCCACAGGTGTCCATCCCCTTAGCACAGGACGCACACTGTATCTGTCGATCTGATGGTTCTTTTGCAGGTTATTTGTCCGAACCGTCTGCAAAAGTATGTCTTCAAAGCAACTCAGGTAACCAGTGATTCCTATAAGGAGGTTCATGCATGTTTGTGTTGAGTTATCTGGGTTTTAAATGGACTAATGTTTGACCTCCTTATCAAGTAAGATGTCATTCAAAACAACCAGGATTTTAGAAATACTTTATTTTTGTCGGATTTAGGCAATGAAAGCTGAGGACCCAAACAGACGTAGTGGGAATTCTGCAGAATGATCTTTTTAATATTGACTTTATTTACTCCTAGCTTCAGTGAGTAATGAAACGTTTCCATATCGTTTGCATATCTGGCAAGGATGTTTTTGAGGATGCGCTCTAGGAACAAGTTAACTTAATATTTTCAGTTCAGGAAAGAAACGCATATTTTTCCCTCCATGCTCTGTTACATTTGTTGGAAGCTTTTCTTGCATTTCTGGCACAAACTATCCATTTATAATCCCACAAGGGGTGCTGGTGTCTATCTCCATCGCAAACATCCTTTCACTCACACTAAGGAGGATGTAGAGAAGCCAATTAACCTAACAGTCGTGTTTTTGGACTGTGGGAGGCTTTATGACATGCAGGGAGAACATGCAAACGCCCCCCGGCCGGGAATGGAACCCACTGCACCACTGAGCAGCCCAAATATTTAACTATTTACACCCAAAATCTTTTCCTCCTTTACTAACGATCTTTGCTGTAAGAACTTTATTAATCTGAAAGAATATCTCTAAAAAAAAAAAGGCCAGATATTGAAGAGCTGAAGTTGACCTCCATGAAGTGATGACATCATCATTCTTCTCCACTTGGACTGTCTGTTGGAAAACATCCGTTTATCTCAGTTGTTTAATTCTTTTACCAACAAAGGAAATAATTAGTCATTGCTTTTAGCTCACCCCATTTGTTTTTTTGTTTTTTCAGTTTCCATTTGAAGATATTTTGACCATGTACAGTAATTTGTAAACTTGCATCAAGTTTATGAATAAAGAATTTTAAAATATTTGCTGTTTTTTTTATCTATGTTCATAACAGGTATTTCTATTAAAGAGTCCAAATAAATGTACGGAAGAGGATTATGGCCAGTGAAAAAAATTAAAACTGATTTTTTTATTTTTAGTATCAGTTTTAGTTTATGAGAAAAAAGTTAGAATTTTGTATTTAATTAATGATTTACAGCTTTTTTTTTTTTACTGAAAATAAACACTTAGGGAACTTTGAAACACATTTTGAGAACTTTTAAGTGGATTTTATAATTTTGTATTTAATTTATATAATTTCTTTACTGAAACCTTTTGCAAATTTATGCAAACATTGTTGGTGATGCACAGGTGGAAAAACAGACATGAAATCAGGAGAGCATAAAGAAAAGAAATAATTCTGACAATCAAAAAAAAAAATCAAAAATAGTTTCATTATGTTTACGGAAGAGCATTAGGGCCACTAAAATTTATTTTTTTTACATTTTATTTCAGTTTAACATGGGAAAAAAGTCAGAATTCTGACTTTTTTCAGAACTCTGACTGCTAGCACAAACATGTTAGCATCAAGCGATAACCATGGTCTGTTTTAGAGACTAGCTCTCTTGTTTTAATCACCTTCTGCTCCTCCATTAATGAAACAGCATCACCAGGGATCCCACTGGACCTTGTTTTGTTTATTTTCTTACTGAAATCAGAGGGAATCATTTAGTCGTGCAAAACAAAACATTTTACCCCATTTATATAGAGAGTTTTTCCTCTCCACTGTCGCTACAAGCATGCTTAATGTGAGGGATTGCATGAATGAGCCGATGCAATCAGCTGGTTTTTTCCTTAGAAAACTGAATCAATCTGACTGGATGATCTGGTGAACTGAAAAGTGCATCCTGAGATGACATGATGTAAAAAGGTGCTATAGAATAAACTTTTTTAAATGGCATCCATAGAAAATAATAAACAGATAACAAATACTTGTGACCAAAAAACACATTTTCCTAAAAAAAAAAAATCTTTTGTGATCACTTGTCTTTTGTGGAAAAAATAAAAAAGCAACGAAATGATGAAACAAGTTTTAAACCCGCGCTTCCCTTCTGCTTTAACGCTGACTCATCAACTAGATTTTAACATTTTGTATTTAATTAATAATTTAAAGCTTTTTTTTTTTTTTTACTGAAAAATGAACATTTAAGGAACTTTGTAATACTTTTTGAGATCTTTTATGTATATTTCATAATTTTGTATTTAATTAATATAATTTTTTTTTACTGAAACCTCTTGCAAGTTTATGCAAACATTGTTGGTGATGCACAGGTGGAAAAACAGACATCAAATCAGGAGAGCATAAAGAAAAAAAATCAAAAATAGTTTCATTATATTACGGAAGAGCATTGGGGCCACTGGGAAAAAAAAATGTAACTGATTTTTAAACTTTATTTCGGTTTAACATGGGAAAAAAGTCAGAATTCTGACTTTTAATCTCAGAATTCTGGACAGCTAACTCAACATGTTACATCTGTCGTGAGGCCATGTCTGTTTTAGAGACTAGCTCTCTTTGTTTTAATCACCTTCTGCTCTTCCATTAATGATACAATAGCATCACCAGGGACGCCTCTGGACCTTGTTTTGTTTATATTCTTACTGAATTCAGAGGGAATCATTTAGTGTGTAGTAAAACAAAAAACATTTTACTCCAGTAAAATGTTTACCCCATTTATATAGGGAGTTTTTCCTCTCCACTGTCGCTGCCAAGCATGCTTAATGTGAGCGATTGCTGAAAAGTCGATGCAATCATGTTAAATGGCAATCCATAGAAAATAGTAAAAAGGTGACAAACACTTTTTTAAGTGTTTGTCACTTAAAACACTTAAAAAAGTTACCAAAAAACAATTTTTTCTAAAAAAACAAACTTTGTGATCACTTGTCTTTTGTGGAAAAAATAAAAAAGCAACGAAATGATGAAACAAGTTTTAAACCCGCGCTTCCCTTCTGCTTTAACTCTGACTCATCAACTAGATTTTAACATTTTGTATTTAATTAATGATTTAAAGCTTTTTTTTTTTTACTGAAAATAAACATTTAAGGAACTTTGTAAATAGGAACTTTTAAGTAGATTATATAATTTTGTATTTAATTAATATAAATTTTTTACTGAAACCTTTTGCAAGTTTATGCAAACATTGTTGGTGATGCACAGGTGGAAAAACAGACATCAACTCAGGAGAGCATAAAGAAAAGAAATAATTCTGACATAAAAAAAAAAAAAATCAAAAATAGTTTCATTACGTCGACCATTTCTATCCAAAATGAATTATATGTTTAAACTTTACTAATTTTTTTCTTTTTTGTCAACTGGAATAAATAACCATCTTGCATTTACTCAGATAATAAAAAGCCGGCTGAAACAAGAACAATTTAATTTCTATCAGGACCAAATAATACAAAAGTAATACACACAAAAAAATGTGTTCCTCATTTACGTCACTTAAGGAGACGACGCCTCCTCAAACATTTATTTCATCTAAGTACAGCATGTCTTTATCCATGGCAAATATTTACCTCCATAAATATTCAGGACTACTTATGATACATGATAATACATTTCATAGAACATACAGTACAGTAAAGGTGGGAAACATGGGAAATGGTTTCCAGAAGCTTTGATACAGCCACACCGAATGCAGAGTGACGCCTTTCAGGAGTCTGCAGTCGCTGAGACATAATTAATTCACTGCTAATTTCCCTAACAAACTGCTTACATCAGTGCAATGTTTTACATTTACCGTATAGGAAAATAAAAACAAAGGATGAGCAGATGTGCAGTGCAATTTACAGATCAATAACTACTTCATGTGCCTCTGCTGGTGAAAAAAATGTTCTGCAGTCGCATAATAAAATCAATCCCCTTTAAAACAGTTTTTTTAAATTTTATTTTATAATCCTCTCAAACTAAGACAATATAATATTTGAAGAAGCCAGTTTATGTTCAATCTGACTAGATTCTGTCTATAGAAGTATTGCTTGACTGTAAATCCAACTTCTGGTGTTGAGAAAAGAATTATAATTAAAGCAAACATTTCATCACAGCCATCAAACGAACACAATGAACGTGTGCTTCAGTCTGGTCCACAAATTACCCCAAAAAATACAATAAAAATAAAAAACACAGGGAAAAAAACAAGAGGTGGGTGCAAAATTAAAACCAAGAAATAAAAAACAGCTTATTTAAAACCACATCATCACGACGGGACAAGACGAACCACAGATTTTTAAAATAAGGACCATTAAGTTACACATGTTCACAGCTTTATCAAGCTTAATACTGGAAAAGCCTCCAACTGGATCCCTGGGAAGCTCTCAGACGTCTGGCTGCAGATCAACATGGCGTCACCCGGGCAACACGCTTCTTTATGCTTCACTTCATTAGGAAATCATTTACTTTAATTTAATATTCTACCTTATATTACATCAATTCATGGAATTACACCAACAACCACAAGATGACACACTAATGTAAGGCCTGAAGTTCACAAGCATTCCACTTGTAGGGATTAATGGAAGAATATGGGGGGGGGGGACATCCTGATCACCGACAACAAATATATCCATTATTTATCACTTTTTCTTTTTTTTTCAATGATTGTTTTGGTTTTCCTTCACTTTTCTCGTGTTCAGCTTTGATTAGGAATGTTTATCCGATAAGAAACTCTAAACGCCGTGTGCTTCGCCTGAACGCAAATCAGCCTGATCAACCACAACGAAAAGATGTTCCTCAATGGCTTAACAGGGGCAATAAAACAAAGACATAATTCGCCCAAAAAAAAACTTGATGTGTTTAAAAAACAGCTCCTGCACCCGCCCTGAGAATGTGGAAATTATTTAACTTAAACTGAATCAAAACGGCGCCAAAACAATCGTTTTAATGAAACAGAAGCGACTAAATTATTGGTAAAGACGTTGTTAAATACAGGATCTATTTATCAGAGCAGCACAATCTCACATTTTAGGAAAAATTTTACCTTCAACATGATTATAATTCTTTTGTAAGGAGCCCCTGAAGGGACATGGAGGGGAAAAATATGTTTTGTACTGCGAGACCCATAAAACTTTTCGAGAATCTCACAAAACTATTGCGGGATCCTGCAAAGTATTATTGTGGGATCACAAAGGTTAAAGCATTTATTTTGTTACGCAGATCTGCACTTAATACTTTTGCTTGCGAGGATCCTGCAACGGTAGTTTTAAGAGATCTCACAAAACTGTTGCAGGATCTCGCAAAAGAAGTATTGCGGGACCTGCGCAAAAGTATTCGGATATAAAAGTTTACACAGTTGCGAGATCTGCGCCAAAACTATGCCGGATCTCAAAAAAACTGTGCGAATTCCTGCAAAGTATTGTGGGATATTTCGTAATACTTTCGCAAGATCTCGCCAATGCATTAGCACTGGCGAGATCCCTGGTTGTTTGCGAGATCTTAGCCAAAAGAACTTGATTACCAGCTGTGCGTCAAAACTAATGAGGATCTCACAAAAGCTCAATAACGGGATCCTGCAAAGCGTGCGCGGGATCAATCGCCAAAGACTGATTGATGCAAGAGGGACAATACTTTTGCGAATCCCATAATGGTTTTGCGAATCCGCGCAAAACTATTGCCAGGATCTCACACAAACTAACTGTGCGGGGATCTCACGCAAAACTATTAAAGGATCCTGCAAAACTATGCGGGGATCTCGCATAAAGAAGTTATTTATTCGCGAGATCTCACGCCAAAGGAGACTCTATTCGCGGGGATCTCCTCGAAAGGCTTATTGCGAGGGTTCCTGCAAAAGTATTACCTGGGATCTGCTGCGCAAAGGTATTCTTGAGGATTTCGCCAAAACTGGCCTGGCGAGGATCCTGCAAAACTGATTGCAGGATCTCGCCAAAACTATTACTCGCGGGATCTGCGCCAAAAGTACGCGCGGGATCTCGCCGAAACTATTCGCGGGATCTCTGCAAAACTATTTCGCGGGATCCTGCAAAAGTATTTTGGGATCTCGCAAAAGTATTCGCGGGATCTCATAAAGTTTATTTGATGCAAGATCTCACAATACTTTTGCTGAATCCTGCAAAAGTATTCTTGAGGATCTTGCAAAAGTTCTTTTTTTCCCCTTCATGTCCCTTTAGGGGCTCCATAGGATTAGGGGCTCCGTTACTTTTTGAGATTAAAATATTCTTTACTCGTTTTTTCCAAAGCTCCCGTTTATTGACTTTAACTTGAATTTCTCCCTCCAAATTGTACAGAAGCATTTTGCATTCACCATAGAAAAAAATATCAGACAGATTATCTCATAATAACGAGATAATATCTCGTTATTATGAGATAATCTGTCTGATTCTTTTTTCTTTGGTGAATCCAATACGCTTCCATAAATCTGTTGCTTGTTTCTGTCTCCAAATAATCTCCTCCTTTCCTCAGGTCGGATTTAGCAGATCTTGCTGCTTGTTTACTGAAAACATAAAGCAGAATTATTTTCTTGCATGCCACCATAAAATGATTATTAGGGTATTTATGCAATGAATCCAAATCCTAATCAAAATAATTCTTGTTCTCGTTTCCAGGAACCAAATTTTTGCAGTGAGATTCTGCTGCTGCACTGACGGATCCATCTGTTCCTTTTTTTTTAACGCATCTTTACCAAGATTGCTGAGAGACTTCTATCCGAACGTTTAACGATCTGAACGTTTAAGTCGTTGACGTAAAAAAGTTCTTATGGCTGAAGAGCAGCTTCATCGTTATCATACTATATGACAGGCTAGGATGTGATGCTATGGCTAGCATAGCAACATGAAAGAGAAGCTACTGCTTTAAAACCTTGGAGGTAAATAAAAATCACCTCTAAAGGAATTAATAAAGATCCAACAAACAGAATTAGGTCTGATTTTGTTGCATCAAATGAGAATCAAATACATTTTTGACTAGATAATGAATAAATTTACATCTATGTCATTCTAACAACTTATTTTTAATGTTTTAATATGGCCTGGCGGCTAATCTGTATTAACAGAAATAAATTCAACGATTTTGTGTGCCTTTAATCAACCTTTAAGTAGGTTTAGCTCTTACTCCCACTAGAAACACAGAGAAGATTCAAAATAAGTTGGGAAATATTAATGTGTGAGTTCTGCTGAGCAGAGGGGGCATTTCTTTAAGACTGGCTCAATCGCTAAAACAATACCAGCAAGTCGTTAATCTAAAAGTGAACTTTCTAAAGTATTTAACTGGTTTAAAAGTACATTTTCCTTCATTTATTTTCTATCTGAAATGAGTTTGTCCTGCATTGAAATGAAGGGCACCTAATTCTTAATTGATCCCTTTTTAGCTCTCTCTCTCTCTCTCCGCTCGCCCGCCTGTCCTACATCGGGTCGTCATAATTGTAGGTGGGAGCTGCTGAGTACTGGTTCTGCTGCATCGCTCCCTGTGCGGCGCCCATGGCCGCCTGCTGAGCCGCCTGCTGGACGTGTGGGTTCTTCCAGGCCCCCGTGGTCCACTCCTCCTGGGCCTTACCCAGACTGCCGCCGCTGCCACGGTAGAAATTATGCACCTGGAAGGAGAATGAGATGATCGTTTACTAAGCTTTTAATAAGAGACACTGAGATATTTTAGACAGGGGTGCAGCTAAAGGGAGGAGCAGGGGGGGCACTTGACCCCCTATGAAGAGGTGGGAAAAATGCAAAAAAAAAAAATGTACTTAAGCCGGGCATAGACTGTACAATCGGCCCTTTTCTGGCTGATTCCCCAGTCGTGCAAGATTTAGATCAGGCCGACTTTCACCCTGATCGTGCGTCACGTAGCGCACAGGGGATAACGAGGGGCGATTAGCCTCTATGCTGCAAAAACGATCAAAAAATTTGTAAAAATGTCTTAAATTAGGTGTATTTATCCTTAATTTGAGCAGGTAAATAAGATAATTTGCCAATGAAATTATATATTTTTACTCTTAAAACAAGTAAAATAATAAGACAATTAGATATTATGCACTTGAAATAAAAAAGACTGCAGTTGTTTTTTTATTTTAAATGTAAATTGCCTTATTCTATTGCCAAGGTCTCACTTAACTGCTTAAAATCTAGAAAAAAAAATGCTCTTTTTTTTTGTACTTTTATTTTCTTTAGATAAAGATTTTCCAGAATACAACACCAACACAAAAAAAGAGGCAATAAAACCTTAATAAAAAGGTGTTAATTAACATATATACATAT
>JAGKQL010000068.1:4312700-4326420 GCA_018398635.1 Cyprinodon brontotheroides | reverse complement strand
GAGCAGTGTTTTGCTCTTCTTTCAGTGAAGAAATACTCTGTAATTCCGATAAAACTTGCTCGATAGCCACGCTAACGCTAGTTTCATCGGCTGAAGCCGCCATGTTCTTTAGACTGAACTGTCGCGCTTCTCGTTGCGTCACACCTCAACCCGCCTCAAAGCCAACGCTGATTGGACGTTCGTTTGGTGAACGGCTCCAAATTTTCTTTAACGGAGAGTCTCCAGACTGATTAGCGAGTGAAACCTTGAAAGCTCGCAAGATCAGGATGGTCTCACGAGGCTAGCGTCAAGCTGCTGCCTACCTTCGTTAACCAGGAAACAGACTAAAACAAAGTGAATCCAGTAGAACTTTTTACCTGGAATGGGTGACAATAGTTGAATAAACTTCTGGCTCTAAAATGGTATCGGTGCCCTATTGGTTGGGACTCGCCGTTACCGATACCACCATTTTAGTGCTGGATCGGGGCCCCGCCCCATACTGGTATCGGTGCAACACTACTATAAATAAATGAAATTAAAACCCAAAACATTCTTTTATATAATTTAACCCAAAGGTTTCTTCTAAGAGAAGTTAATATAAATGTTTTGAAGCGATCCAGACAGCCCTGACATGAACCGTGTGTGGAGGGAGCAAATGATTAGGGTGATGGTAAGGAGGCCTTCCAACCATGGAGCTCGTCAGAAAAAGATATAACGATAAATAATCAGATGCAGAAAGCAGGTCAGCAGAGAGAAGAAGGGTTTGATTTGATTGCTGCAGACCCAATTACGATTTTTTTTGTTGAGATTACTGAAAAATATATTTTTACTCTTGAAAATATAATATCAGGATTACATCTTTTAAAAACTGCTAATCCTTTCTTACTGCTTTCATCTTTTGAGAGACCAGATTAGAAACATCAACAAACATCTGGATAGAAAGAAAAAACGTATTTTTGGCTAAACTCAGCGATGAATTAGAGCATCACTGAAAAGCTTGTTTCATTTTTGCACATCAACTTAAAAAGTAAAACTTCTAGATTCACAGCGCAACAAAATCTGGCTGAATAATTAACTTTTGTGCACGTTGGATGTTTGCCAAAAATCCTTCTACCGTGTAAAGTCTATTTCCTCCTAAATTAAGTAACATTTAGGAGGGAAAAAAAAAAAACTAGTGAATTGCAAACAGAAAACATCTCCATTCATTTTTTGATATATATTTTTATTCACTTTTAAAAATTTTATTTCAGTTCCCAAACTTTTGGGTTTCTGACTCAGAAAATGGAACCAGAATGAACTCCTGATCCAGATTATTAGTTTGACTACAAACAATTAAAAAGAATTCTTTTAACCATAGGTATAACGGTAATTAAAAAAAAAACAGCAACCAAAGCATTATTTTATATTTTTAAGTGATGCATCCTCATCACAAAAAGATACTTTATCATCAAGCCTTATTATATATATATATGTATATATATATATATATATATATATATATATATATATATATATATATATATTATCTAGAAAGCACAGGTAAAGAGTTCAGTAAATTAGAATATTTTTAAAAACTTGATTTATTTCAGTAATTGCATTCAAAAGGTGTAACTTGTACATTATATTTATTCATTGCACACAGACTGATGCATTCAAATGTTTATTTCATTTAATTTTGATGATTTGAAGCCGACAACAAATGAAAATCCAAAATTCTGTGTTTCACAAAAATTAGAATATTGTGTACAAAAGGGTTAAATTTGAAAGACACCTGGATTGCCACAAACTAATCAGCTGATTAACTCAAATGCACCTGCAAAGAAAGGGCTTTAAATGGCTCCTCAGTCCAGTTCTGAAGCCTGAACAAACATGGGGAAGACTTCTGAGATTTGACAGCTGTCCAAAGAATGACCATCGACAATATTGCACAAGGAGGGAAAGACACACAAAAGGTTGGTTGCTGAAGAGGCTGGCTTGTTCTCAGAGCTCTGTGTCCAAACACATTAATAGAGAGGCAAGGGAAGAGGAAAAGTGTGGTCAAGCGATAAGGGTCACCGCGCCCTGGTCAAGACCAGTGAAAAAAAATCCTATTCAAAAATCTGAGGGATTTTTGACGATGAGGACAGTTGCTTCAAGATCCAGTGCTTCAAGAGACGCTTTGAAAGACATGGGTTTCAACTGCCGAGATACCTTCATGTGCTCAAGCGTTGACCAAGAAACAGTGTGAAAAGTGTCTCACCTGGGCTAAGGAAAAAGAGCTGGACTGCTGCTGAGTCCAAAGTCATGTTTTCTGACCAAAGCTAATTTAGCATTTCCTTTGGAGTCTGGAGGAAGACAGGAGAGGCACAGGATCCACGTTCGAAGTCTAGTGGAAAGTTTCCACCATCAGTGATGGTTTGGGGTGCCATGTCATCTGCTGGTGTCGGTCCACTCTGTTTCCTGAGATCCAGGGTTAACGCAGCCGTCTACCAGCAAGTTTTAGAGCACTTCATGCTTCCTGCTGCTGACCTGCTCTATGGAGATGGAGATGTCAGGTTCCAACAGGGCGTGGCGCCTGCACACAGCTAAAATCTACCGTGCCTGGTTTACGGACCATGGTATTCCTGTTCTAAATTGGCCAGCCAACTCCCCTGGACGTTAGCCCCATAGAAAATCTGTGGGGTATTGTGAAAAAGGAAGATGCAGAATGCCAGACCCAAAAAACGCAGAAGAGTTGAAGGCAACTATCAGAGAGCAACCTGGGTTCTCAGAACACCTGAGCAGTGCCAGAAACTCATCCACTCCACATCTGCCACGCCGCATTAATGCAGTAATTGTGAGGCAAAAGGAGCTCCAACCAAGTATTGAGTATTGTACATGCTCATATTTTTCATTTTCATACTTTTCAGTTGGCCAACATTTCTAAAAATCCCTTTTGCATTAGCCTTAAGTAATATTCTAATTTTGTGACACACACAGAATTTTTGATTTTCATTTGTTGCCAGCTTCAAATCATCAAAATTAAATGAAATAAACATTTGAATGCATCAGTCTGTGTGCAATGAATAAATATAATGTACAAGTTACACCTTTTGAATGCAATTACTGAAATAAATCAAGTTTTTCAAAATATTCTAATTTACTGGCTTTTACCTGTATGTATGTATGTATGTATATATGTATGTATATATATATATATATATATATAAACAGTATCGTCTTCCAGTATGTAGGCCATATGTTACCTCATAATGTAATATTTTAATCATCTGAGAAATCGGTATGGAAGAAAAACAGTCTCATTGAAATATTTTTTTTTTTATATACCGAATTTTAAACTTTGAATTTCTGCAGGCAATTTTTTTTGCAGCTGAATTTTTTGCAAGTGAATTTTTACCAGATAAAAATTCAGTGTTTAAAATTCTGTTAACAAATTTCAGTATTTAAAATACGGAGTAAAAAAATGGCAGATTTTAATGAGATTGTTTTTCTTCTATAGTAAAGAGTCTATAGAGTAAGAAATTTTATTTCTTACTCTAGACTTGGACATTTTATGTCCCCACACATTTGCACTGTATTTGAAATTTAAAATATTTTCTTTGTTTGGTCGTTTAACTACCAAAAAACAAAGCTAAACTTGGCAAAGTTGTTAAACAGGGCAGTAAGATTACAGACCAACATCAAATCAATTGGTCCCATGGTTGCAGTAAAGCATCGGATCAGTCATAAGATCACGATAGTCGTCCACTTTCCCGTCACTTTGAGCTCCTTCCATCACGGCAGAATCCGACTTCCTTATGCCAAGAAAATGTGTACAGAAATGATTTTGTTCACTCTACCATCAATGAGTTGAACAAGTTGTAAATTTTTCAGTCTGTTCTGCTTCCTTTTCCTTGATCAAGTGAATCTGCTGCTCTGTCTGCAATTAACTCTTTTATAATTGTATTTTAATCTATTTTATGACTGTTGTATGTGAGCAAGCCAAAGACAAATTTCTGCAAACATATAATAAAGTATTTCTATTCTAAATGCATTAATATTCCTATCAAAAAGGAAACTTTAAAGTCGTATAAAAATGTATTTATTTTCAGAAATCCATTGAGTAACACTGAATACACCAGGAGTGATCATTCAATAGTCAATTAAACCTGTGACTCTTACAGAGATCTGACAAATAAGATGTTTGGAAAACGAGATTTGAAAGCAATGTTGGTCATTTGCTGGTGCTACAAATTTTATCTTCCCCCTAAATATCAAATTGAGGTGATTGACACCTGTGTAGAAAAGTGACAAGATTTTATTATATCAACTTACAAAGGGCTGGAAGTCAAAGTGCAAGATGCCTGAACCCCCCCCGCACCCCACAAAGAGGACGATCAAAGTGTCGAAATCAGAAATGGATACTCGGATACAAATCTCTAAAATTATTGTTTGGCCGTTATGGCTTTGTATTCGTTTGAGACCTTATCCTAGCTTATATATCTTAATTTTAAAACCTTTCAGAAACAGACTTATTTTTCTTTTCTTTTTAAAAACTGCACCTTATTACAGACGACTGCATGTTACGGGGAAAAGCATCACAGGAATACTGCAGGCATACAACAGGAAAAAAAAAAAAGCATCGGCTTAACAATTTTAAAGAAAACACGACAGTTTGTGGGTTTTATAAAAAGCAACCGATCAAAAGAGTACATACTAAAATCCAAAGTGAAAATAAAACGACTTAAAAACCTTAGAGAAAAAAAAACAAAAAACAGTTATATACATATTATTTACAAGTAACCAGAATGAATAATATACAGGTTTGCCCGGCCCCTTAAAGTCAGGCTGGAACCAACGAGGTCCGTACGAACCGACGTCACGCCACATTCACTTCTGTCAATCCAAAATGGTTGTGTTAGAGACAAACTACCCTCCAGAAGGTCTTCTGCTCCTGTTCAACATCCAGGATGTTTTGAATCGGAGCTTGTTTTTTCTTCTTTTTTTTTTTTTAAGCTATGGCAATGTTTACGCAAACAGAAAACCACTGAACATCTCCTTCTGCCGAGTCTTTCCCACAAACAATGTTGAAGTGACGCATGAACGGAGGATCCTCAGTCTGGAGGAAGGAGGTCGTGCAAACGGAACTGTTCTCTGATGTGCGGTCTGACGTCTTCGTTCTGTGACAGAAGATTTCAATAAAAAAAAAAGAAAAATAAGAGGAAGAAGAGTTCAGGTCTTCTAGCATCTATAGGGGAAGTTTGACTATTGCAAAACTTGAGGAAAATTATTTCCAAATCCACAAGACTACAGCTGAAAGGAAGCATAAATTTTAAGTGTCTCCTTGAACCCCAGTGAATCCTCTCAGCAGATGGCGCTCACACTGAGCCTGGTTTCTGCTGGAGGTTTCTCTTCCCTGTTCAGCGGGAGTTTTTCCTCTCCACTGTTAAGCTACAAAGCATGCTTAGTGTGAGGGATTGCTGAAGAGTCAATGAGTCGATGCAATCAGCTGGTTTTCCTTAGATAGAAAACTTCTACACTGCAAAAACGATCTAGAAATAAGTAAAAATTTCTTAAATTAAGTGTATTTATCCTTATTCTAATTAGGTAAATAAGATAGTTTGCCAGTGGAGTGAGTATTTCTACTCTTAAAATAAGATAATTAGATTAAATGCACTTGAAATCAGACAATGCAATTGTGTTTTCTTATTTTAAGTGTAAATTGTCTTGTTCCATTGCCAAAATGTCTCTTTTATCTCCTCAATTCAAGAACAAATTCACTTATTTTAAGAAAAAATAACTTATCTAGATTTCTCGATTTTTCCAGTGTAATCAATCTGACTGGATGATCTGGTTGAACTGGAAAGTTCCTTGAGATGACATGATGTGAATTGGAGCTATAGAAATAAACTGAATTGAAAGTTACTTGAACCTGGCAAGAACTCGGCATCATTTTAAAATAGTGTTTTGGTACCCAAATCAAAAAACCTGGAAATTTAAACCATCGGCCCCCAACCACCGGACCGCGGACCGGTACTGGTCCGTTGGTCATTTGGTACCGGGCCTGACAGAAAAAAAATATATATATTTATATATATTTTATCGACGATCAGAGTCTGAGTGGTGTTTTATTTTGAAAAATATAAAACATTAGGGTATTATCTCCCAATTCCATCAGTCGGTGCATCTGTGCCTCTTGACACAGGTTAATTCAGATCCAGTCTCATCCTATCTATAACATTCTATCTTTGTGAAGCGGGATTTTCTGCGTTTACAGCGACCAAACAAAGCTACGGAGCAGACTGGACATCAGGAGCACGCTTAGGTCTGTCATTGTCTCAGATTACGCCTAGATGGGACCGGCTTGTTTCAGAGAAACAAGCTCAGGGCTCCCACTAATTCAACATAACGGTGAGTTTTATTTTTTATGCTGTTTGTATTTGATCTTATGCCAGTCGTATCATTTTATTTGATCGTATTTACCCCCCACACTATAAAGGGCGGTCCGTGAAAATATTATTTGACATATAACCGATCCGTGGCGCAAAAAAGGTTGGGGGCCGCTGATTTAAATGATTGATGACTAAATTGGAATTCATTCTATTGGGTTGTGTTCTTTTTGGTGCAATTGGAATATTTTGTTATCAGGTAGCCAAGGCTCAAAGCGGCTCAAACACCACACCAGTGGGGGGGGTAAAAGTAAACTCACTCCTTTTAAAGGGCTTATCCACCTTTTTTTTTTTCTTTTATTATTTTGTTTAGGGCGGGTTAAGCAGCAGCTTTACTAGGTCAATAGCGTGTCAAAAACATCTTTGGATGCAGACCGGGGAACATCGCTGCTCTGCGCCTAATGGAAGCAGCTTTAACTGATGCTTCGTAATAACGCTGCCGTGCGTTATGTTTAAGTGAGGCTGTTGTATACACCAAAAATTGAAAAAATACATAGAAAGTTCAGCGTATGCCAACCTTTTAGAAGATTTGGGACGTCAGGAATACGCCGTCTTAAGCAGGCGCCCAATGAACTGAGACTAGACCTGAAACCCTGCTGTTAACTATCTACTGTAAACCGCCCCCCTCTCTCTCTGACCAATTTGAGATCTAAACTGTCGAAAGCTTTAGAAAAGAAAAAAAAAAAGACAAATTTACAGAACGCTAAACCCCGTGCCTTAGTTTCACGCTTTAAAGTTTAATCCCAAACCTCTAGAAAACATCAGGCTCCACGGAGCCGAGTGGTTCGATCAAATACATACCAGCTCCACCAGCTTCTCAAGGAAAGGAATGAGCTTTAGAAGCTCATTGTCGTTTCTATCCACAAACCAGCTTTCGATTGGGATTCCATTAGTTAGCTGGAAAAGACAAAATTCATGATTGAATCTCATTGGTGGAGAACCGTGGGGGGAAGAAAAATAACAAAACCAACACCAGTTAGTCTTTCTGCTTCCGGTGACCCGGTTTTACCTGATAGGCAAAGGCTTGGGGGGAGTTGTCGATTATGACCGTCTTTGCCAGATCCCGTCCGAGAATGTTCAGGTCTTTGATATAATTTCCTTGAACACAAACACAGTGCTCCCGAAACAGTCTATGTCTGAGGGAAAAATAAATAACAGAAGGGTTACTACAAAAAGAAAGAAAAGAAAAGAAAAACAATCCACTGGACTTTTGTTTCCAAATTGAAGACGATTTCTCTTCCATCCAGGAAGCTTTTTAATTCAAATGTCAGAAATAGCGTTTAGTTCCAGGTTTTATAGAGTGGACTAGCAAAACAAAGCCTTGTTTTGGTTTAGAAAAACATGCAAATTGAACCAGTTCACCCTTTGGAGAAGCGGCAACCGACGAGTCCATTCCAAAGGGAGCGGACACCTTCGCCCAGTTTTCTAAACCAAAAAACAAGACTGGCTGTTTCTCAGGCCCCCGGCCCACACGGGGTGCCAAACCCTGGGCCTAAACGCCACAAATTTGCCACCAAACCAGCCTCTCATCCATACGGGCCATTGCTTTGTCTGTAAACAATCTTTTTTTTAATCAGGCCTTCAGAGTGGAAAGATTTTGAAACGCCGCTTTCACGCTTTCCATCTTTAAGCTCTAAACGCATTTTTTTTCTTACACGCATGCGTCATAGCGCCAAGCCTCTAAACACGCATGTGCGCGGCATTTACAGTATCACACAAAATAATGGCGCCAGATACTGTTGAATGGTTGCTACTCATGCTACTCACCCTGCTGTCGGGCTTACAATTAAGAATCTTCTTCTTCTGGAATATCTCCAGGAAGAACAGAGCAATATCGCACCACATAGTTCAGCACCTGAATTTGACTGGAACCACCAAAATGGACCCAGCAGGGCAAACTTCATGTATAAATATTAGTGCGCGATGCCCAACAATTAAATTTCGCTTATTTTTTGCTTTGGCACCACAGCGCATACTTACAGGCCTGGCATGTATTTTGCAGCTTTTCATGCATTTGTGTGGATGATCACATTTATTTTACGTCTCCGTCTCTTTCACGACAAACGTTCTGGAAAATATTAGCGCTTACGTGTTCGCTTTGACTTCAGGTGGACGGGCCTCAATCTGTGCGCTCTAATGTACTCGTGAAACATCTTCAGCTTCAGCCCCCTGCTCCAATTCACAAGAACAAGAAGACCGAGAACGGACAAAGTCCAGAGCAGACTGACACGGATTGTCCCAGAGTTGGCAGCTCCACAGAGTAATTAAGTTAAAAGTCTTCCTGTTGCCGTTGTTCAATAAAATCACGTTTTAAGATCCATTTGAGGCGAGAACATTACCGAGTATCACTTTAAATGCCACTATAACAGCCCATTTACTAATTTACTGCGTAATTAAAAAACAATTCTGAAGTTGAGAGGACCGCGGCAACCTGTGGCCCTCCAAGGGCAGCCATGGCTAACGTTAACCCGTCTGCTGCAGTCCTCTCTCAGTATAGCCGTCTGTGAAGAACCGCTGGCTCTGATGGAGAGTTTGTTTTTTATTGGAAAATGTTCGTTTGATTTGTTTTTATCTGACTGTTAACTATTATTCCCCCAACAAAAGAAAAAGTCAACATTTATTTTTATCTGGAGACTATTAATAACAAGTGAAAAGCAGCTCCAGACGAGCAGAGCGTGTGGTGATGTCATCAGTTCTGTTCCAATTGACCCAGATTTATGCTGCATGCTCCCGTTCTCCCCAAGTCCACACTTTTCTGTTTTCCTTCTCAAGAACATACTTGGCGAGGAGGACACAAGTCCGTACTTGCGTTCTTCATCTTAAAACTTGGAGACAAAGTCCAGTGGTTTTGTTTTTAACTTTTTTGTAATGACTTTGACCTGGATGACTGAGAATGTTCACCAGCAATAAAAGGGTTAACAACATAAACTATGGTTACATCCTGTAAACGTGTTGAGTAATGTTAATAAGGGGTAAAATTTTAAAATAGTATAAAATTAACCATTTTATAATTGATGATTAAATAGTTTTTTTTATTACTGTTATATAATCATTAGATATATGAAATATAGTTATTAAATTCTGAGAAGCTATAAAGTTAAACTCTTTTCTAAAAGCTGTTTTAAATTGAGCTAACTTACCTTACTAGCTGTTTTTTCGGATCCAGTATGTTGAGCAACTTATCTGCATAGACTTTTTTTGAAGCAGTGAAGAGAATAATCTGAAATTTGAATGCAAAATTATTTTTTTTTAATTTAATTTAAACTGGAATGAGATTCAGCGACACCAAGAAAAGCCGCCGGCCGCAGAGAAGAACCTCACCTCGTACAACTGAGACATGCGCTCAAGAAACTCTCGGAAAAAGGGCCTCAGTCGGACATAGACCTGGAGAATTCAAAGGCAAGCAGAGTTTTTGTTAATGTGGATAAAAAACTGAGAGGTTTTAATAACAGACGGGCTTTTTTCCTAAAGTCACCTGGTAGATTACATCCTGAAAGAGCACAGGGAATGTCAGGGCTGCATCTTCTAATTCATTCAGACTGCAGTGGACTAAGGTTTCATCCTGGCAGGAAGATGAAAGAATTATAAAAAACTAATTAACAAGATTGATTTAAAACAAAAAAAACATTCCACTTCCTACCAGATCCAAGACCAGCGAGAACTCAGGTGTGCTGCGTGTTTTCAAAGGTAAAGCTGGTTTACGCGTTAACTGTTCTTCTGTCAGCGGAGGCACATGCTTGATGAAGAAGTACCTGCAGAGAAACAGAAGATGCCGGTGGAGGATGTGAGATTTCACACTTCTAGTGATAAAACTGTTTACTGCTTTTCTGCTTTGGGTTCAAATAAAATATAAAAATTAACAAGTGATTAAAAAAAAATGAAAATGAATAGTTTCCATCCCAACAACATGGTTTAAATGAGCATCTGGTCAGATACTCCCTTTATACCAGCGGTCCCCAACCACCGGGCCGCGGACTGGTACCGGTCTGTTGGTCATTTGGTACCGGGTCGCACAGAAAAAAGTATAAATATATATAAAATTTATCGACGATCAGAGTCTGAGTGGTGTTTTATTTTGAAAAATACAAAACATTAGGGTATTCTCTCCCAATTCCATCAGTCGGTGCATCTGTGCCTCTTGACACAGGTTAATTCAGGTCAAGACTCATCCTTTCTATAACATCCTGTCTATAACATCCTATCTTTTGTGAAGCGGGATTTTCTGCAGTTACAGCGACCAAAACAAAGCTACGGAGCAGACTGGACATCAGGAGCACACTTCGTCTGTCATTGTCTCCATTACGTTCTGGAGATGGTGACCGGCTTATTTTTTTATGCTGTTTGTATTTGATTTTATGCCAGTCGTATCATTTTAGTTGATCGTACCCCCCCGCCATATAGCGGTCCGTGGTGCAAAAAAGGTTGGGGACCGCTGCTTTACATGACGTTATGCAGCAGATAGCTACCTCTAGCTGCAACATTAAAATGCAATAAGATTATTGTTAATAAGAATCAAATGCAAGAGTTTTTTTTTTTCTTAACCTTTTATAGAGCACTCAGTGAAATACTTTGAAAATCAACATTTCCAGCCAACAGTGTTATTGGAATCCGGGACAAGAGCTTATTGCCTTTGTAACACTGAAAAAATGTGGATATTTTGATGGTAAAAATGAATGTGACATATTATAACAAGACAAGCCAACTTGACCCAATATATTAAGACAAAAGTGCTTCTATAAGAAATATATGAAAAACTCTCTGAAAGTGAAAGAAACACATTTTATTTGGTCCAAATAACCTTAATGCTGATACTAGCACTGACATTTTTTAGTTAATAAACCTACTTTTTAACTTTTCAATGAACTTTTTACCTTTTTTCTTAACTTTTTTTCCCCACTTAATTTCCAGTAGGTAATATATCATTCAAGGGCTCATCTAATTGGTCAAAAGTCAAAATAAGATGTACAGCCATGTAGCAGGATCTTTGCTGAATGGCTGGATATAGATCTTGTGCTTCTAGACGTCACTGAGGGGCGGTGGGGGGACTCCATTTGTAAGGGGAATGCAAGCGATCAAAAATGCTAAATTGCCCTATAAAGGGTTAAATAGTAGGAAATCGGTTAAACGGCTTCGTCCTGCAGCAAAGTTATTATTAGCTGTGATCAGAAACTTGCTTCAAAGATTCAATACCAGTTTTTTTTTGCTAGAAATATTAGGAAGTTGTGAGTTACTGAAAACAGTTTATGAAAATGCCCTTAGGGAACATGGAGGATGACAGGTTTGACTGAAAGAGCTGAAAGAGGCCAGAGAAATGAGGCACTAATGAGGCAGGAACAGCTTAAAAGATTTGACAATTGGGCATTTTTTTCTTATTCTGGTCAGAAAGTCTTCATTTGCCGTCATTTTTATCTTCATAACTTTAATTGAAATTCAGTCTTTCACTTTTCTGATGTCAGCGACATAAAGATACCAGGAGAGGATGAGTGATGGAAATGAAGATTACATTTTGGGAAAATCTGGATTTTTTTTTTATTCCCACCAAAGCACATCCTGGGCTTCCACAGCCCTGGATGACATCAGTTCCTCCGTTCTTGTTATTACTTATAACCGATAAATCTGCTGACTGTGTAAAACCACTGGCTGCAAACACTCTGTTTATTATTTTCATTATTTGCTGTAAAATATTGTTCAGCAAGCATTTTCACAGCTTGGATCGTTTCTCTTTAAATTAAGGTCACCTCCTAAAGGGAATGGACTAAAATTAAAGCTAGTTTTAAAAGTCATTTTTATCATAGCCATAAAGGAAAATAAATAAATAAATCTAATAATCGGACTTGGTAGGGGGAAAAATACAGGTTTTTTTTTTTTTTTGATTTTTAAGACGTATCGACCAGCCCTAACAGAAAAGTACAAAAGATTTTGTAAAATATATATATTTTTTAAATAATTTTTGAGGTTTAGCTGTAAAACTGTGAGCTGAAACAATGAACACAGCTTTCTGCTGCCACCTAGTGGTCAGAAGCTTCCCATTATGAAAACCTGGAAACTTGAATTTTATTAAAAATAAATAAATAAATAAATAATCTTTTTTTGTTTTAAATCAACTTACGGGTCGAAAACCTCCCAGTCCTCCTCATACGAGGTTTCTGCAGGTGCTGAAGGTAAAGAGTGTTGGTAGCTGCCATCTGGCATACACCCAGGAGCTGCAGACACAGAATGAAAAATGAGCTCTATTTAAACCAAAAAGCCCGACATTATAATGAAGAGGTCTGTCCAAAAGCAGAAAACATCATGTTGTTGTTTTGTCAATAATAATAATAAAAAAACTTGGTTACCTGTTAATGGGGGTATGTCCGTTTCAGTGACGATTTCTCCTTCTTCGATGGTCGTCTCGGAGGGGATCTGAAGCCTCTGAGGCGACATCTGGATGGTGTGACACGGAGTGATTCCATCCCTGGATGTCAGAGTACTGCTTGGCATTTCTTCTGCCTGCTCGATGTCCAGCTGTTTAATGATTTCCTCCGCCTCCACGGCTTGGCCCGGCGAATCTGAGCCTGGAGTGGCTTAAAGTGACACAAATGACATTTCAGTAGCTTTACGGCCTAATAAAGCTGACAAGTTGTTTCTATTCCCTACCAGTTTTAGTTGCTGGTGAGAAAAAGTTGAAAACTGGAGAAAAGATGGTCCCCAGGAGGGTTGTGCGTGGCGGGCTGCTCGGTGAGTCTGCTGTAGCCTCCAGTTTACCATTTGGTTTCATAGGTTTACTGTTGCAGGTCGTTGCGTCTATAAAATAAACAATACATTATAAGATTGAATTAATACAAATATATATAATTGTGTCCGTCTCCATTTTTTATTTGCACCCTCTGCTTTGGGAATCAGACACTATAGGGAAAAAAGCAAACCCAAACTAGGATCGCTCCAATTTATTTGCCGCTTGAATGAAGCTCTTCAGTTGATGTTCTGGATTTCGCTCAACATGGAGTCGTGTATTTAAAGTAGTAGGGAAGTCATGTCAAATCATTCTGGCTTAAACATGTATATAAATATAATTTTGATCACACCGACATTGTCCCAAAATTTAGAAAATTTCTATTAAAAAAAAAAAAATCCTGTCTTAAAAATCTTTTTGCTGTTTTCCTAGTTATCTTCTGCAGGCCAGTTAGTTCACGTCAGCCTGAAATGACCTCAAATTCAGCCATAATCATATATCAACGCCAGCCAGTCAAATTTTCGTCATAGCATTCCAGATTCATGTGTCGCAGCTAGTATACGAACCGTTGAAACCAGAATCCTTTCCTTTCCCATTGAGTTGCGTCCCAGTGTTCACGGGG
>JAGKQL010000068.1:4279032-4309076 GCA_018398635.1 Cyprinodon brontotheroides | reverse complement strand
TAATAACTCCAGTTTTCTGGTATTTTTTTTAGCTTAAATAAACTAAATAATGTTCTCTATAATAAAAGGCATCAGACACTTTGCCGTTCTTCTAAAATCATATTAACCATATTCCTCCTAAAGTCCCATTCTCATCAGAAAACATGAACACCGAATGTTTTAGAGTTGAAAGGTGTTTTTTTTTCTTTTACATTTGCTGTAAAACAGGACAGAAACCAGAAGGCCATCTCTGCTTTACCTTTACTTTGAGTTTTTCTGCAAACTCTTGACACCGACTTGTTGGCCAGACCCCGGGTCTGAGGCGTTGAAGTAATGAGCTCATCGTCTGAATTACAATCAATGCGACTTCGCTTGGCCGGGATTTCCTGCTCCACCTAAAAGCAAACAGACAAATAAAAATTGTCAAATTTGGACACTTTACTCAATTTGTTAAAGTTCAATGAAAAAAAGAAAAACCGAAAACTGATGCATGATAATACACATGATAAAGACATAATGCAATGTTCCAAATATGTGACAAAATCAACAAGTGAAAGCTAAGGACGGTAATATCCAAGTTACTGTGCGGAGACTAAGGAAGCAGTTATTAAAATTGCAGTGCTTAAAATTAACTTGCTTCGTAAAAAAATGAAGAGTTTGAATTTGGGGGAAAAGCCCCCAAAAAAACAAAGAAATCCAAATAATAATACTAATAATTAAACAACCCTTCAAGACTGTTCGGGGGAAGGGATGGGTTTCAATTAATTCATCAGTTTTAATAAAAGGAGTAAAACCTAATTTTAAACTAAACAAAATTTTAAGAACTAAAGCAAGCTTTAGGCATAAAACAACCCAAAGATTATATTACAATATGGTTATTATGGGATATCATGCATTCTATTTTAATAGTACCATGTAAAATGTAAAATATGTTTTATTGAATAGATGAAGTAGAAGATAATAAAAGGTAGATGTTAAATATGAACAAATGCCAGACAACCTTAATAATCTCATTAATTAAATGACCCCAATTCCATTTTATTAGAGAACTTATTTAAAATTCCCTGATTAGATATTTTTTATTTAAACTATAAGATATATGAGAATGAAAAGTTTTATCAATTTTTATTCTTAAGCTTCATGTGCATTTAATCTATACACTGCAAAAAATTCAAATCTCAATAAGTGATTTTTTTTCTTAAAATAAGTGCATTTTTTGCTTGAATTAAGGAAGTAAGTGAGACATTTTGCCAATGGAACAAGAACATTTACATTTAAAATAGGAAAACAATTATATTGTCTTATTACACATGCATATAATCTAATTATCTTTTTTTAAGAGTCAAAATAATCATTCCATTGGCAAATCATCTTAATTATCTGCTCAAATTAAGGGTAAATACACTTAATTTAAGACATTTTTACTCATTTTTAGATTGTTTTTGCAGTGTAAAGTATAAACATTAGAAAAGGAGTGAAATTGACGCATGGAGGAGGAACGGGATTAGATGGGTTTAGGTAATCCCACCGATCATCAGAGCGAAACTAATCTATGATGTTGAGTTTCACTGAGTTTTTACTGATTTAATGCCACAATAGGCTGAGTCTGTTTTGAGATTTAAAAAAAAAAAAAGTGATGAAGTTGAATAGAATCCTTCCTGAATCCTAAAGCTAGAAAATATTACAATAGAATCTGTCATTTTAATAAACAGAGGTGACAGAATAAAAGCAAGAAGCAGTAAAGCTCTGCGTGTTTACCTTCACAGCATTCCCACGGATAAATTTCTTTATGGTGGAGAGGAGCCCAGTTTCATTTTTCTGCATTTTGCCTCGGCCTCTCGGCGGGGACGGCTCCACCTCTCTGTGTTTTCGTTTGGCCGGGGACGGGTGCGTTCGGTGGCCTTTGTTTGGCTGCTGAGGAGCTTTACGCACTCTCAGCCTCATCATGCTCCGGAGTCACATAGAAAAACCTGAGGAGGAACAGAAACACCAGCTGAAAAATATGGTTATGATTTAGTTTCTGCTTTAATAGTGTTCAATGTGGACAGATCACTAGAACAAAGAGGATCCATATGCAGAATGGTTGTTAATTTAAATGCTCATAACAGTACAAGGTTACAGCATGCATTAAAATGTTATTGCCTACTATTGTTATTTAAATATTTTCCATTTTTAACCAACATTAAATGTTAATAAAGTAAAGTTTAGTCCTGATGGTCTCTTATATCAGACTCCATGCAATATGAAGGGATAGCATTTGAATTTAAGGAGAGATTTAGGGCTAACAAAGTCTTTATGTTGAGAGCTTAAATAAAAAAACTTTCCAAAGAAAGAAATATTTACACATCGGCTGTGACAATTAATCACATGAACTGTGATTAATTATTGAAATTGTCAACTAATTTAGTAATCGATTAAACGTTAACTGTAGTGTAGAGACTCTAAATTATGCCTTTAGCTGACAACTGACCCACTTAGAGCAGGAATTATATCAAGATGTTAACATTTTGCATTTAAGATAAACTTTTGTTAATATACAATAATAACAGTGGAAAAGTTTTAGTTTCACTGGTTTAATTTCGTAAAAAATTAGGGATGCACGATATAATCGGCCCCCTATCGGTATCGGCCTTAAAACTGAATATCGGACATCGGCCACCCCACCGATATTTAACCCGATATTTGATCAGCTTCTGAGTTTCTAAAGTCTAAAAAAGAAAAAAAAATATACTACTTCTTTCTTCCTCAAAACTTCTTTTTACAGACTTAAAAACTTGTGGCTAAAAGACGAGGAAAAAATATTGATACATTAAATATTCCAATATCTTCATATGCTGATATATTGCCATTTAAACACCATATCAATCTCTTTACTAATGAAATATTGCTATATGTCATGGAAATTTTGCCATTCCCAATTCACCAATGTTTGCCATATTTTTAGATGTTGATATATTGGCGGTTGATCATCGATCTATTTTACTAACAAAATCTCACAAAATTTGCAAAATATCACACGAGTTTGTAACAGAGCGATGACATTTCACCAGATTTTGAAAGTAAAATGGATCGATGCAGCGTTTTTTTAAAATCTATTCTGATATCAGCATATGAAAAATATATTTTTTAGAATATTTGGTATTTTCAAAGTGTCAGAAATGGATAACAAAGCTGCTATTTTCAATGACTACTTATTTTTTGTCAACTTTAACATCGGTATCAATATGAGTTATGACTACATAGGTTATAAACTACATGAGGCATATAACAGGATATCGGCCAAAATCCCAATATCGTGCATCCCTGAGTTTCTAAACTAAAACTGAGCTCGGCACATGCGAAGGTGAAGGAAAGCGGTGAAACTCACAGATGCTTTGATCATTTTTCCCCCACAACAGCGAAACAAATCAGAAAGTCCGTCAGGCTTTGAGCGTAACCTCAGATTTGGGAGATGTTTCAACACTAACGGAGTTTGATGGTGAGATGCTGCGAGTGTTTTTATATTCCAGCATCGTTATATTGTGCTAAATTAGGCTCAGATTGTTTCCTTTTGTTTTGTCGTCTCTCCTCAGGAGAAGTCATTTGTGAACCACCGAACAACAAACTGGATAAATTCACAGGAACGTTGTACTGGAGAAATAATAAATACTCTTTGGATAATGAAAAGATGCTTTTAAGAGGTTGCGTTCTGAGAAACACGGAGTGGTGCTTTGGAATGGTCATCTTTGCTGGTATTATTAATGGTTTTTTATCTCCATACTGGGGAGCTTTTGCTCTTAAATGTTCTTTTTGGAGAATGTATTGTCTTTGTTTGCTTTAATCAGGACTACAAACCAAGCTGATGCAGAACTCTGGAAAGACTAAATTCAAAAGGACCAGCATTGATAAACTAATGAACACGCTAGTATTATGGGTAAGAAGTTGGTCTTATTTTTAATAAACCCTTTTTTTTTAAACTTTAACATATCATTTTTAACTTTTAAACATTTTTGATATGATAAATAACAGATAAATATCTCACAAATAAAAAAAAACACTTTGCTGCTATTGCTTGGAAAGCCAATTAAAACTTCCATTCTGGGAAGGAAAGTGGCAAAGTACAGTTTGATATGGGTGGGATCAGGATCAGGGATGAGCGTGATAAATACCAGCGTCTTATAATCAGATGTCCGGCTTTAAAGCCGATGAACCTATGTGCTGCTCTCATTCTACAGCCTTATTGTGGCAGCATTCCTGCTGCTGAGAAACTCCACCTCAGAGTCAGATTTGCCAGGGAGGATCGGTCTGTGGTGTTTACCCAAATACAGATAATCCAGTTTATGACTCTCGCTCAGATTTTAGAGCTTTTCTCTTATCTTTCCAGGGTAACTTTGAACTCCAACTGGGTGCACTTGTTGCAGGTTTAAGCGTGGCTTTGGTCCAGCTGCTCTACCATATAGTCTGAAATGTCGGAACGATTGTTCTGAGAGATTCTACTATTTTTACAGCTGTAACTCAGGATCAAGTTCCACACAGTTTCCTGACCTACTAGCGTCGTGTCTGTGTGGTTTCAGGTTACTTATATTTCACAGCTATTTAGGTCAGTGTGCCATAGAAAATCTCAGTGCCAAGAAAATAAATCAGAATAATTCAGCTTTGTTTTTTATTAAAATAGAATATACAGCAAAGAGCCTTTTCAGACCTTTAAAGATTTTTTCCAACCGGCAGCTTTAGAAACATCTAATACCTGGATTAGCTCCTCCTCATACGGGTTTAAACAGGGAGTATGAAATAACATTTGTCCCCAGTTTGTTGTGGTATTGCTAAAGGTTAAATCTCACTACCTTTACAACTGTGTGCCTAATTTAGAGCAGTGACAGCTGCTGGCAGCCGATTGGTCCAATCTTTTTAACGAGCCTCCTGCGCTGGGTGATAAATTTAGTGTTCGCTGTAGAGGGTGGAGAGCAGAGGAGCTGGTGGTTTGCCAGGCCTGTCATTTCAGGTTCATTTTATTTATGTTTCATGATGATTTTGTTTAACCAAAACGCTCAGATAAAAATGACTTTAATATGGAAGAAAAACCGTCTCATTGGGATCTGCCTTTTTTTGAATTTTTTTTAACACTGTATTTTAAACACTGATTTTTTTACACATTGAATTCCTTACACTGAATTTTTATATTTATAGTACACTAGGAGTGTATATAATAATCGATGCAGCGATCCACCAGCTGATGATCCGATGCATCATTTGACACTCGTCCGCAAAGAGAATCGATTCATGTTTTTTTTTCTCCGGTTTTATTTTTATCCATTTGCTCCTGAACTGTAATTCTCCCTCCCGTGCTGCGGTGGCGCTAAACCTATTTTGCCCTCCTACCTCCTTCCTGGTTATACTCTTACAGCAGTGTGTTTGCAGGTGAGCTTGATGCAGACATTTTTTTAAGTTATGCTCAATATTGCAGCATGGTCTGAGCTACACGCTGTGGGTCTAGATCAGGAGCGGCAGGAAGTGGGGCGCAGCGCCTAGTCTCGACCTTACGGAGGCGGGACATGAGGGCCAAAAAGCCGGAGATCCAGGTGGGAAAAGGGTCCCAGCGTTTCCGGCGCACCTAAGCTCTTCTAAGCGGGTCAAACTTCCACCGAGTTGTTTTCCATAATTTCAGTCATAAAAGCAAAGCAAGCTACGGCCTCCTGCTCTAGCGGCTGTCTGCGCTTCAGCTGAATTAATTAGGGAGAGGGAGCCCGGGAGGCGTCTGTGGAGGGGGCGGGAAAGTCTGGAGCCCGAGGGTATTGCATTGCACTCATTGCACTGATTTTGTACCAGTATTTTTGGATGCAAGGCCTTTCCAGAATCTATAAACGCCAAGGGTAATTATTAATTTTCAGTGAACAAGGTTTTAATAGGAATAGATGGAGTACAACTTTTCTACTTCTGTTATTTGCTGTTGTTTCTCAAATAAATTGCATAACGATATTACACAGCTTTCATTGAAAAAAAAAACCAATCGAATCAAATCGTGGTGTATTCTTGATTGAGTATCGAAAATAATCTAATTGTTGGGTCAGGAAATAATAGATACTGAATCGAGATCGCCTTGATGGATGTGGGATTTACACCCACTAATCCGCATATTGCAAATAAATTAGAATCTGTCCTTAAATTACAATGAAACCCATTTACACAGTAACAGAAAAACATTTAAATAAATCAAAACATTACGCTACATATTCTGACTCAATAACTATTAAAAACAACTATTTTCATTCCTTTCAGACGGAACTATTCTCGTGAGCATATTTGTATTATAGCATATATATATATATATATATATATATATATATATATATATATATATATATATATATATATATATACCTGGGTAAATTCTCTAATATAGGCCGGGCCTTTATTTCACTCAAGTGCATGTGGTCCAGGCCTTTTTATTGGATAGAAGGCCAGTATTAGAGACAGGCCTCTATTGCTATTTGAGCAAAACAGACTACCAGTGGAATGAATAAAAATGAGATTTTGTGTCTATTTGAACCTATATAAAACACTGAGGTTCATTTATTGAAAAGTACAGTTACCATGTCTGGCTTGGTTTGAAGTAAAAAAAAAAATAAAAAATCCTCCAATTCTGTTTGAATTCTCCTCCCTCAAGTTTCCTCCTCCCTCTTCATCTCTCCCTTTGCCTAATCTCCCCTCATCTCCACTTTCGGCGCTGCTCCTCATGTTCTGCTGCGTGTCTGTTCTCTTCTCTCGCGCAGACGGGCAGCAGTCATGCCTGTCGTTCAGCTGCGCGCGAGGGCTGTGGTACTTGTATGTTACTACCACAAGTATAATGTTGAGGTATGCCCAGAAAAACGTTTATAGCCCGGCCTGTATTAGAGACCGGACCATTATTTACCTCCTCTGACAGCGAGACGGGCCAATCAGCTGAGACCCCGGCGCTAATGGAATACAGGCCAATATTAGAGAATTTCGGTATATATATATATATATCAACCTTCTCTGGGCGCGCATTTATGCATGTATGTGGCGTCGCGGTTGAAGGAAAGAAACAATGTAGGCTATAAAATAAAACCGGTCATCTTTTAACTTACCAGAATGAAAATGCAGGGAACACACTCTCATTGACATCAGGATACTGTGGAAAGTTATGTTCGGTCGTCTTACAGCTGCGATCCAAGCTAGCCGACGACTCTTTATCTCGGACACTTGGTCTCCGTGGTTACGCCTCCAGGCAGGAAAACGGTGGAAAGTTAACCCATTTTCTATGTTGTTCCCATGGCAATCATGTGTTGTGCTGTTGCTGCCCACAATACAGCAACAGTTTACCATGGTTGAAACCAAGTTAAGGTGAAATTAATCAAATTAAAACACGGCAGAGAGGGAGTACAGTACGCAGCAGTCGTAGGCAGTAGTCTGAGTAGCGGTAAAGGAGGCCATCAACATGGCGGCCGCACAAAGTAATTACATCATGACGACCAAGCCCTATTTTTCTGCATGGCAATACGAAAAAAAAAAAAAGGCCAAACTGACTTGCGAAACAATGTTTTTAAAAGAATTATTGGAAACTGTTCTGCCATCACAGCAAAATTTTATTTGAGGCAGGCTAAGTGGAAGTAGGCTACCAGTATCATATTTTAAAGGAAATTCAGAACAACGAAGGCCAATGAAATTCTGTCCTTTTAAGGTTGCCTGGTTACCACCAGACCAATCGTTAATTACACTTGTCTTTCAGATTAGGACGATTGTGTAAGGCCACTACGATCATGGGACTAATGTCTTGGATTCATTAGCAAACACTGCCCCCCTGTGGTACTTGTATGTTACTATCACAAATTGTTGAGGACTGCCCAGGAACATTGTTGGTTCTAATTATAGCCCCGGCCATCATTTACCTTCGCTGACAGCGAGACAGGCCATTGTTAGAGTCCCGGCCGCTACTGGAATACAGAACAATATTAGAGGATTTACGGTATTCTGTTAAGAAATCTTTCTGGAGAAGCGAGAGGGAGGAAAACTAACTGGGTCAGGGTATCGGACGCCTTCTCCTTCTTTCCTCTTCCTCCTTCCTTTCTGTTCCTCTTTGAAACCCAGACTTTTGTGCGCTGCTTTTTCAGCCACAGATGTTTTTTACCACACTGCTGCTTATTTACGCATTTCCTTGGTGGTTTGTTTCTTTAGTAATCGCCACGTGGGTGGCACTTAAGCCCTGATGCGAGCAAACTGCCGGTGACAAACTGGGAGACCTGATTTGTGCAGGACCTGAGGACCAAACCATTTATTGCAATTTCACAGGAGAGGGGGTGTCAATATATTCATGCTTTGTTTCACAGTTTTCACAGTTTACTGCTGAAAAATGAGGGAGAACATGAAGAGTGTTTATTTTACTGCTGGATTATCTTTTTATATTTAAAAGAAAAGGGGGACTATTTCAGTGGATTTTATTTATTTATTTTTTTTACTTTTTTGGAATGTCTATAACCTGGATAACTGACAATCTTCACTTTCCCAACAGGACTACAGTTTTATTTGATTGGGTGGATTCTGATCAGTATATTCCAATCATCAGCCCTTTATTCCCATTATGTCTATGCAAACGTAGCTTTAGTCTCCATCTTTGTCAGGAGTATGAAGACAACATGTTTCTGTTGGTAAAGACCAGCAAAGACGCCTGAAATGCTGGCATGCATTTTTGTGTTAAGGCTCTTGGTTTAAAGAAAAAAGAAAAAAAATCAGGTAACAGATTGCAGTTGTGTAACAGAAACCTCCTGCCAAAATGCAACTTTCCTTTTCAAGGTGTAATTATCTACGTTCATTCATCAGAGCAGCGTTTAGCAGGATCTGTTTTTTTAGCTAAGAGCAAGCTGGGGCACGCTGTAACCTTAAACCTGATTATGATGAGTGCTGCTTCAACATTGGTAAAAGTGTCTGGGTTTGGTTTAATTTCAGCAATATCTTTCTTCCATAAAGTAAGTTAAACTTTTTTTGTTTTTGTTTTTTTTGTCTATTTAGCTGCACAGTCTGCAGTTCTGAGCAGAACGATCAGCAAATTCCTGAAGAATCAGAAGCCAGATAAGAAGGTAGGTGCTGCTAATCAGTGTTAGATTTTGAATAATGTTTCACCCTCTTTAAAGTCATAGGTAAATCATATTTAAATGTCAAATTATTCCGGCTTAAACATGTATATAAATGTTCTCTTTATCAGACCATATTGTCCCAAGAGATAAAATTCCTATTTTAACAAAAATCCTGTCTTAAAAAACTGTTTTTTAGTTATCTTCTGCAGCCCAGTTAGTTCTACGTCAGCCTGAACACCTAAATTCAGCCAATCATAAATCAACGGTCATCTGTCAATCAAATGTTTTTGCGTCATAGCATCTTGATTCATATGTCGCGAGCTAATATACGCAGCGGTTGAAATCAGAATCCTTTCCTTTCCCATTGAGTTGCGTCCCAGTGTTTCACGGGGATGGACGTCTGTGCCTCGGCAGGCGTAGAGCTAACAGAACTGGCAGCGTTGCGAGGCAAGGGCTCAAACATGTGCGGCTGGAAGCCTTCTACACCAAACCAAGCTTCTCGTGCCGCCCTGGCGTCCTCTTCCACAACATCTTCATCCCGCTTTCCTCCCTCCAAATAAAAATGGATGGCCGGAGGAGACTCATCCACTGACCTCCCTCGACACTAAACTCTCTCCTCCTCTTGCATGTGTTCCTCTGTCCATAGCGCCGCCCCTTTGAAGCATGCGCTTCTAGACTCCACAATTTAGTGCTACTTGGTCCCAATGGAATTTCCCATTGGGAACCTACTAGCACTAAGTTGCTAACTGAAGTTAACAAGATGCTTCCAACAAACCGGCTACAACCAAAGCGGCTTGCAAACCTTCATACACAATAATCCGCCCCCTTGATAATCGACTGATCAATCACATTCACTTTATTCACTCGTGTAAAGTCGTGCACCACTCGGGAGAATTCGGAAATGCAACAGTTGGAACAGCCAGCTTCCACTTTAAATGTTTACGTTTCTGCTTTTAGAGAACCTTTGAGATTTGTACAGAAAATAATCATGCGTTTTTGTCCATCTGAGGTTGGGTTTACTCATTTATCAGCTGTGTTTATTTGGTTTGAGGTAAATAAGACTGAAGTGGTGGGTAAAATCCCCCAAAACAATTAAAAACTTGCTTTTTTCTTCATATTTAAGTATGATGGCTACACCTCCTGTCCGCTGGTCACGAGCTACAACACAGTCGTCCTGGCAGAGTTCGACTATGACGGACAGCCGCTGGAAACGTTCCCAATCAATCAAGCCAAAGAGCGACGATTAATGTACTACATGAAGGCCGACGTGATGCCTCACCTCTACTGGCACGGCCTTCTCCGGTATGATCGCGTTCCATAAAATGCTTTATAATTCATTTATTGCATGAGCTGCTACATTTTTATTGCTGTTTCCAGGGGCCTGTGGGGCGGACCTGGACCATACAGGAAGCTTCTGCATCTTGGGATGAAATGAAACTGAATGTTTCCTACAACTATACATCATGTCATAAACTCCTGATCTTCATCATAAAACAGCAGATTCATCTCAGCTGCCTAAAGAGAGAGAGAGGGGCGGGGCTTAATTACAATGGAAATGAATGATTATAACATGAGTAACTCCTTTTCATTTAGTTTCTACATGAAGCTGTTGCTCAGAACTCCATCAGGTAAAGTGAAACTCCTCCTGAGTCAGTGTCATAAAGATGGGTCCACAATCCAGATTAATCCAGCAGATTAAGAGGGTCACAACTGGTGTTGCACAACGTTGAGTACACCTTTGTTTTTTCTTAAAATCATATTAATCAGTAATTGGAAAATACCATAGCGATGCCGTAGACTCTGTGGTTGTCTCTAAAAACTACATGTTTGTTTTCTACAATAGAAAAACAGGAGTGCTGGAAGAAAATAGCAGTTGTTTCAGCGCCGTCGGATTATGTTTGTTTTGTCTCGCTCATTATAAACAACAAGGAATCCAATTTATCATTTCATCATTTCATTTTTAAAAGAAAAGGCTTGATCGTATAGATGAAACCTCAGTGCTTTATCTGACATTTTATATATCAGTGTTGGAGTTTGTTTTGCTGTTTTTTAAATGTTATATTGGACAGGTGTCAAAGCATAAATCATAACTATCATGGGTGTATTGATACTAAAATAAATTTAAATCTTAAAAACACGTCTTTGTTTTGTGTTTAACCATAAAAGCGTGGAAACAAACAGCTTTTTGTTAATTAGGGTTTTACTCTTTAATTTTCCATTAAGATACAACTGCAATTTGCATGTATCTCACATGTTTAGATTTATTAATGAACACCTCCCTTTACTGCTGCATTATCGTTATCTCTATGCTGCAGAAATGTTTTTTTTTTTTTGGCTCAACGTAAATAAAGGTTGTGATCCAGGGTTGGGAATACAGATGGGTTTTTGTGTTGTCACTAATAGAATTTCACTTTGGTTACAGCATGCAGACATCAATATACAAAGAGCTGCACGTTGTAGTTTATTTATATATATAGTAAAATAATTTAGGTTTTGATTTCTCAATTATTTGATGAAAGTAAAATTTTTGCAGCAGTTTTCACATTTATGCAGACGATAGATCTACGTCCCACTGAGGCAAAACTGAATCTTTTGAAATGTTTGGATAATGTAAAAGCATGAATGACTTCAAATGTTTTCCATTTAAAATTTTAATGAAAAAAGGAGAATTTATGGGGTTTTTTTTTTCTAGGCACTTCAGAGAGCCTACTTTTAACCTGGGCTATGTGGATCACTTTGTGAAGACGGTGGCCCTAAATTTCCATTTTAAAATGGACCGCCATCTTAACTTTGACGGCAAATTAGGCCTCTTTCAGCTGCAACAGGTGAACAAAATAAAGATGGCTGGGTTACTGTAATGAACTTTATTTGGGTGTAAGTGGATCTTTAATTTCCCGTCTGTAGACGGTTCAAATTGCTGTTGCATGACTCCATAGTTTTAAGTTCACTTCATTGGCTGGTGGTTAATTTTAGAATTCATTTTAAACTTATTTTGTTTGTCTTTGAATGGCCTTGCCCCTTCATATATAGCTGATCTCCTGCCTACTTATGTACCGCTTCGTTCCCTTAGGTCAGCTGATCAGTTACTGCTGTCAGTACCTAGAACGAGGCGTAAACTCAGGGGACTCACATGGGCATTCTCTGTAGCCCCGGTCCCAAACTCTGGACAGGTTTGCCAATGTGTCCTCTTTGACCATTTAAAAATCTTCTTTTAAAGTCTCATCTTTTTGCTCTGGGGTTTAACCCTCAGGAGGATGTTGCCGTTGGTTGCTTTTATGTTTTCTATTTTTTTCATTTTATATTTCTTCTTAATCTCATTGCATTTTATGGGGTTTTTATTTATGCTTTTATGCAGCAATTTATTGGGCACTCAGTGAAATACTTTGAAAATCAAAAATTCAAGCCAAGAGTGTTATTGGAATCCAGGACCAGACCTTATTACCTTTGTAACATTCAAAAAATTGAATATTTTAATGGGAAAATGAATGTCAATGTAATAAACGACCAACTTGCCCGAATATATTAAGAAAAAATAACAAAAGTGCTTCTATAAAAAATTAATGAAAAACACTCAGAGTGAAAGAACTTTTTTTTTTTTTTTTGGTCCAAATAACCTTAGAGGCATTAATGCTGATACTGGCACTTACATTTTTTTTTTTAGTTTATAACCCTAAATAAAATGATCTAGGCTTATTGACTTTACTTTTGTAACTTTTCAATTAGCTTTTTACATTTTTTCTTTCAACTTAATTTACAGTAGATAACCTGTCATTAAAGGGCTCATCTAATTGGTCAAATGCCAAAATAAGAAGTACAGCCATGTAGCAGGATCTTTGCTGAATGGATGGATATAGATAGTGTGCTTCTAGATCTCACTGGGGGGCTCCATTTATAAGGGTGATCAAAAACGCTAACTTGCCCAATAAAGTATTAAAATGCTATAAAGATAAATTTGGATTTGGATTGTAAAATAACACGGGCTCTAGAATAAAGGATTGATTATTTTGAAAGTGAGCTGAAGTGTGACTATCTCCTCCTGTCTGTTTATAAAATGATAAAGCGGCTTGCCATACCGCATCATCAGTTCCTCTCTGTCGCATTCTCCTGCGCTCCGCCAGCGTTCTGTTTGTGCTGAGGCGGGAAATGGCGTCCGAAGACACGGCTGTTCTGCGACTTTAGCCACTGAGAGACGGACACAGCTGGCGGAAACAAGCACGGCTCGACCTCCAAACGGCGGCCGCCGCGGTCGACACTGACAACGCCCTGTCGGATTTTTTTTTTACGAGCATCCGAAGTGATCGGTAAGAAAGAGCCGCCATATAAACAACAGATATCTGCCCCCTTGTGAAAGTCCAACTGCTGCTAGCTAGCGGCTAACGTTAGTCAGCGAAGGGGGCGTAGTCTAATGGCTGAACATAGTTATGGAGCGAACAAAACGACATGTTCTTTAAGGTTGTAAAACACATTATTGAACGGCTAGTTTAAATATAGATATAATATATTATTAGAAGAAATGATGGTTGATGTGTGCTGTGCGAAAACTAACGTTACGGAACCGCTTGTTCCACCTTTGGGGTCTCGTTAGCCTCGAAGCTAACTGTAGCTTGTTAGTCACTGAGCCCACTGACAGCATTTGCTTTAACGGTATTTAAACTGAGAGATTAAACCCATAAATGTGATTTGAATCCAAATTGACTCAACGCTGTGCGATGGATCATAAAGCAGCAGCAGCAGCGTCAATCTGTTCGGTGTCAGAGAGCCCGGTCTGGGCTAAAGCGGTTTGTTACGTAACGACAGACAGCGGAGCTGCTGGCTGTCAGACACTATTTAGCAACAAAGCGCGACTCCTGAAACAACCCTAAAGATTATAACTAATTACAACAAAGTTGTAATTTTTCAAATATAGGGTAGTCCAACCTAACGTTTTTTTTTTAATGACAGCAGGTTAAGCGTTTAAATCGACTCTTAAATGATTTATAAAACGACTTTTTTTCTTGTCGCAATGAGTTTAAATAGTGTTTTTATTTTATTTTACCTAATTTAATTCTGATTAATGTGACGATATGGCTCAATTTAAGTATATATCTAGAAGATATACAGATAGAGCAGTTTTTCCTTTTTTTTTTTTTAAACAACTTTGTCAAATTGATTTCTACGGAAGAGGATTAGGGACACAGGGAAAAAAAGTTAACTGATTTTAAAATATTATTTTAGTTTAATATTCTGACTTTAATCTCAGAGTTCTGACTTTAATCTCTGGGTTGTGACTTTAATCCCAAAATTCTGACTCCTCTCAGAATTTTGACTGAATTCTGACAGCTAACAAACATGTTAGCATCAAGCCATAGCCATGTGCAGAGACTAATCTAGCTCTCTGTTTTAATCTCCTTCTGCTCTTCCATTAATGAAATCATCACCGGGGAACCCTCGGGAATGTAAAAAGTCACCTAAGTCCATAATTATTCACCAATGTGTTCCTGTTCCTTCCATCTTTGTCAGTGAAGCTGATCTCTTCCTTCATGGTGCCCTTTAAGATCCGAAATTCTGAGAAAAAAATTCAGAATTCTGAGTTTTCTACCATATTAAAGGAATAGTACACCCAAAACATGATTAGCCTTCATTTTCCTACTTACCCCCATGCTGACCTTACTCTGGAGTACTTTTTGATATCTCAAATGCATCTGGAGATCTGAGAGACTTCTTGCTGTCATGCTGACATTCAGGCAATGGAAGTGCAACCATAGCAGCTGCTGGGATTCCCATAAAGGATCCACAAAAGCATTAATCAATATTCCTCCATACTGCTGGATTGAATATATTCCAAGTGTCCTGACAACCATTCACACCTGAGGAGAATGTAGAGAAGCCAATTATTTAACTGTTTTTTTAGTCTGTGGGAGGAAGCCAGAGTACCCGGAGAGAACCCACGCATCCTCAGGGAGAACGTGCAGAAAAACCCCGGGCCGGGAATCAAACCCAGAACCTTCTTTCTGCAAGGCAGCAGTGCTACACACTGCTCCACTGTGCAGCCTGCAAAGTGTCAGGCATACGCTGGCTAAATCGGGTAGGGTGTGACGCCCCCACCCCCCACCCCCAAGTCAAAACGACTTCATAAGAAACATAGGATTTATTTTTTTATGGCAGAGACCTTGTTGAGGTGGCAGTGGAGCCCGTTGTGAATGATTGAATGAAAGTTCTCCAGACGGCTCCCGTGGAATGCGTAGAAGACATCTCTTCCTTCCCTCGTCTTCTCAAACCTGGAGTTCAAGTGATCAGAGTACTCCAGCTCAAACAGGAAGTCGGGAACAGGTGCAGAAATCCCTTCATTTTCTGTCAGCTTACAGAGTTTGGCGTACTAGAGAAAACCAAACAAACACACACACCGTTAATTTAAAGTGCTAATCGGCCGTTATTGTTGCTAATGCATGTGTAAATATCAGTCTGCACCTCATCCTTTGGTAGAGTCTTCACAGCCAAGCTCTTTGAGGAGAGAATCCAGTGAATGAGGGCCAGATGGTGATCTCCTTCATTTGGACGTAACCTCACCAAATCTCTCACACCAGGCAGGGAGTTTACATCAGCCAACTAAAGATTAAAGCACATTTTATTTGATCATATTAATGTAAAAGCTGAATGTAAGCTATGAACATCTCATTAGATGAAGATCAAACATAATGCAGACAAACTAAGAAATTTGTTGGGGAATTGGGAATTTAAATTAACTATTTAACATAAAAAGCAATCTCTATAACGCCTACCTCAAGTGTTTCAGAGCCGCCCCCCGTAATTGACATTTATGCACTATTTTTGCCACGTATCACTTTACTTGGATTATCACTTTACTTGGATTTATCACTTTACTTGGATTTATCACTTTGCTTGGATTTATCACTTTGCTTGGATTATCACTTTACTTGGATTTATCACTTTACTTGGATTATCACTTTACTTGGATTATCACTTTACTTGGATTATCACTTTACCTGGATTTATCACTTTACTTGGATTTATCACTTTACTTGGATTATCACTTTACTTGGATTATCACTTTACTTGGATTATCACTTTACCTGGATTTATCACTTTACTTGGATTTATCACTTTACTTGGACTATCACTTTACTTGGATTTATCACTTACTTGGATTATCACTTTACTTGGATTTATCACTTTACTTGGATTTAGTTTTACATATGCATATATATATATACATACATGTATACATACAGAAGAGCTATATGTGTATATATTTTATCTTTTTTATTTTTATCTTTTATTATCTTATGTAGTTGGATGTGTGTGTATATATATATATATATATATATATATATATATATATATATATATATATATATATATATATATATATATAAAACTGTAACTGGAGCGTGTAACAAAAGTAATTTCCCTCTGGGATTATTAAAGTATTTCTGATTCTAATTCTGAAAAACAAACAATTCAGGGTTAAATTTCTGACGGTAAAAGTTTGTTTCAAATGGACTTCAACCTTAAATGATCTCATAACTCTGCAGTAATTTTCAGTGACAATATTTTACCTGTTTTCATCTGAATGTTTATTTTCCAGGCATTAGTGGCACCTGAGGATCGAGTGTTGGACAGAAAAGGAGGATCCTGAGTTTTTATAAGGGGTCAGATTAAATTTGACACTGCGAATATTAGTAAAATAGATATGACGTATTTACTGATCCTAAGTTATAATGGCTACATTTTTGTGAAATGCATCCTACTAAATCCATACATGGAATATTAATAAAAGAATTTGTAAGATTTGACAACTTTGAAAAGTTGTCGGATAACCAAAGGTTCCTTAAAGAACATTTTTTTTTATTAATTTAAACAGGCTGTAACTAAAACTTTTCCACTTGAGGAGTTCTGGATAGAGCAGAATGACAAACAGAAAATTATATTTTTTATTTATTTTTTTTTATTTATTTTGATATTATTACTGCTGTAAGTGGCCAAACTTTCATGCGTATTTTAGAGTCTCTATACTCCAGTTAACGATTAATCAATTATTAAATTAGTCAACGACTATTTCAATAATCAATTATTCATGATTAATCTGATTAATTGTTATATTTTGAGTAAAACTGTACCCTTGGTTAATTAACTTTGTTTAATATTACATGTAACACGTTAGAAACAGGTATTATGGTTTATTCCCTTTTTATACAGCATCTTTAAACAAACCCTGTGTTTACAATCAGCACAGAACATATGGAAGAGAAGACTTATTACCAACTAGATGTTTTATATGCTTCCAGTTTATTTAGCGATTTTGTTTTGTCAACATGTAGAAATGGACTGGTGAAACAATGTTCTGATCTGGCTTCCTGTTAAATCAAGAATAGAATTTAAAATCCTCCTTCTCACATATAAAAGCCTTAAATGGCCAAGCTCCATCTTATATCAGAGATCTGATTGTTCCTTATGTTCCTAACAGAGCACTTCGCTTCTCAATCTGCAGGTTTACTAGTGGTTCCTAGAATTTCTAAAAGTAGAATGGGAGGCAGATCTTTTAGTTATCAGGCTCCTCCTGTGGAACCAACTACCAGTTTTAGTCCGTGAGGCAGACACCCTGTCTACTTTTAAGGCTAGGCTTAAAACTTTCCTTTTTGATAAAGCTTATAGTTAGGGTGGCTCAGGTTATCCTGAGCTATCTCTATAGTTATGCTGCTATAGGCTTAGACTTTGGAGGACATAGGGACCCCCATTTCATCATTCTGCTTCATTCTCTCTCTCTGTTCTCCTATTCTGCAGAATCTGTTAGTTCAATCTCTAACCTTCTGCTCTCTCTGCTTTTCCTCAGAGTAGCTTTGCCTCGTCTGTTCCTGTTTGGCTGTGACGCCATCCTGGAAAGAAACATCAGCTGTGCTGCTTCTATCAACACCCTTGTTTATAGATGTTGGAGATCGGCCTGTTTTCCAGTGTGGTCCTGTTTCTCTGACCGTGACTGAGTGGATGTGCTCTCTTCGCCCTCTGGCATGGGGTCTGCCTGTGTGTTTCCTGGACGGGGCCGCTTTTACAGCTGCTTTTTCTATCTCTGCTTCTGTCTCCTTGAACCCCAGTCGGCCTCAGCAGATGGCCGCCACACTGAGCCTGGTTCTGCTGGAGGTTTCTTCCTGTTAAAGGGAGTTTTTCCTCTCCACTGTCGCTACAAGCATGCTTAGTGTGGGGGATTGTATTTGAGTCAATGAGTCAATGCAATCAACTGGTTTTCCTTAGATAGAAAACTTTGTATCAATTTGACTGTATGATCTGGGTTGAACTGTAAAGTGCCTTGAGATGACATGTGTTGTGAATTTGGCGCTATATAAATAAACTGGAATTGAAATTGAATTGAATCTGAAGGACCCTGTAAGGTGTTTAGCTACATTAAATGTTTTGCGTTTTTTTCCTCTTAAACTTTCAAATATTCCTCTTATATGTGCAGGTTTAAGGCAGTAGGCATGTTTAAAAATAATATATAATTCACATCAACTAAATAGGATTTGGAAGGTGAGCCAAAGATTGTGGTATCTTTGATTCTGTAATCATGTAAAAAAAAATTATTTTACAGTGTAGTCATCATTTTAATGTAGCATTAAGCTATTCTAATTATTAAATTACAAATTTTTACCCAGTTAGTATATATAAGAACTTTATACACCCAAAAAAGGTGTATTCATAACCAGGCATTCTGTGTGATGGAGAAAAAACATCACAGCACTGCCACCTAGTGAGCATCTAGGGAACAATCTACAGAATTGTGTGTAGGTACTCTTATTGCAAGTAAAATCAAATATAAATTGTTTTTCTTTTCCAATCTTTATCAAAATATTTTAAATTTAGTCCCATAAATGATGAACTTCAACATCTACAGCAGACGTCTGCAACCTTTGGCATCATAAAAGGCATTTAGTCCAGGTAAAGAATATTAATTAAAACCAAAGTTGTTAAATTATATTTATGGTAAAAAGAAAATTGAGAATTATAACTAAATATCTAGTGGCCGCTCCCACTCAGTAATCGCGGTGAAAATACATTTATTTTTAACAGATTAACGCTAAATTCATTAAATCACCGCTAAAGTATTAGTTTTACGTATAACTAATGATCCATGCATTATTCCTTTCTGACCGGACTTCTTATTTAAAGCTAATAGCTGAGTCTTTATTTTTGTTGCTAAAAATATTAAGAGCCATTGTGGAAGGGCATACCAGCAACAATATAAGCATTTATTTGTCAGTGGAGCTCTTACCAGTTCCTCAAAGTCCTTAATGTCGCCACTGATGTAGCGAGGAGGGAAGGGTCTGAGCAGAGAGTCCCTCTTGTAGCTCTGAGCTGCAGCCACAAACAGGCTGCAGCGTAGATCTGCGGCTGCAGGGTCTCTGTGCAGACAGGAGCTCACCAGCTCTCTGACAGCCTCAGGTGGCAAAGGTGGCTGCATTCCCAGCACTAAACACACACAGGCGATAAGACAGCAAACATCAGTTAGAATAACACAAAAAAGGCTGTTTATTTAAAGGCACACTATGCAACATTTTTCAGTTAATTAATGTGTTCCATAACGTTTTGGATGATTAAATGAGTCATTTCAGGTTGAACAAAGGTTTTCTCGGCTGCCCTGGTGGTCTGTGGGGAAATACCGCGACTTGCAATTGCAGGAGCACCGACCAGCACCCACAGGCTCAGAAGTCTCCTGCGAGAGTCAGTCTTGCTTTACGGCGAGAACTGCTACTACGCCCCCAGTTAAAAGCATGTTCGTTGCTAGCACAGTGGCGTATCTTTGTGCGCGTTATGCTACGCTCACGCAGCAAAGCAGCAAAATCGCGGCCTGCTGCTTCATTTTTTACTGCTTGTACCAGTTAGTTCTGACGTGCGGCTGAAGCAGCTTTGCTGCCTCTGGCTGCTGGGTGCAAAAAGTGTGTCTGACGCTGCCGTTGGTGAGGAGCTTCACTATCCTTTCTTTGCCTTGCAGCTATATTTGCTGTGATCAGTGGGAATAAAGTAGTTTTAATATGTTTTAAGTGAGAAAATACACCTGAAAACGTAATCAGTGCCGCCAGTTCATCCAGATTACAATCCTGCCTTCCAATATTATTTCTGTCGGGAGCCGCTTCAGACCCCCACATACCAGCGGTCGCTGCCTTGGTAGGAATCCCTTCATCAGCAGCCTCTGGCCGGGTCGCCTCCTCGCGGTTCAACGCTGCAGCTGGTAGGTGTTTTTCATCTAAATAATCCAAACTGCAGGCAGGAGGATAATAAAAGCTTAACATATTCTGCCCGGCAGATTTCTGCATTTTAAGTTAATTTAGGCGTCAATAAAGGAGTGATCATAGCGCCAGAATCATCAGTGCTGCGTCTCTCTCCCTGCCAGCTCCCAGATCAGCTTCTCCTGATTGGTTGACGCGCGCGCCCAGCAGCAAAAATTCAATTTATCCATCTCGAGCAGCATCTGACGCCGCAGCGTCACCTGCGTCAGATGCTTAATCATTCGCTTCGCTCGCTTCGTCTGCTAAGCTCAAAACAAAGCCGCACTCCGGCTTGACCCTGGAGAAACCAGGAGAGAAACAGCTGTGCATATTTACGACAGTGCACTTTACTTTCGCCCCTCTGGGGAGCGTTGCTGGAAAATCAACACCGGTTGCATAGTATACCTTTAAAGTAAAACTGATGTACAGCCTCAGGGCGGGGCAAGTTACCGTTAAATGGATGTTTTACAGTTTTAATGCATTTTGATGCTGAGTTTTTACACCTTTCCGATTGCCAACGTAAAGAGGGAAGATTCGCCATCGAACTTCTGGCCAGAGAAAAAACACGTAATATGTAGCCAATATTTGGAAGAAGAATGTTTTCAAGATGACTTGGATAATAGCGCGTTGTGACAAAACACCAGATACAGCACTGGGACTTGATCAACAGCCGATACCGCACCGTGACGTCACTAACCAGTAGGTGGCAGTAGTGTTCTTTGACAAACATGGATGCCTCCAGTAAAGCACATTCACATGAAAATTAATCTGAATTAAAAACACTGATCATTTATTGAACAGTTTGGTATAGTTTCATTTTTAAAGTACTTTAAGAAGTTTCAGTTCTGAATATGATCGGACTTTTCCTCTAACCAAACCATGCTATATTTGATGTTGCCATCTTTCTACCTGAAGTGGAAGTAATTTTCTACAGAAGATATAAAACTTTATACCATGTTTACCTGCTGTTGTTTAACTGCAATCTAAACGACCAAAACACATTTTTAAACATAAATGAAAAGTCCAAGCTCAGCGCTAAACACTAATATTTAAATCCTGCCTTTAGTTTTCTGTTTGTTTTTTAACCAGAGGCTGATAGTTATCAGGAAGCTAGCTGGTTAGCATTAGCTGCGACATAAATAACTTCCTCAATTTAATGATATTAATGAGGAATATAAACACACCGAATTCCTGTTATCTGATTTAAATGCATGGAAAAACATCCGCTTTGTGGTAATTATGTTTAAAGGTGACATAGTTTGTGTAATAACTGGCCTTACCTGGCTTAAGTCTTGCTCAACTCATAACACCACAGTAAAGGGAAAAGCTAACAAACGTTAGCTTGATTACTGCTGCGTTCAAGGGCAGTTCGGATTTTCTGGGACACCAATCCAAATCAGAGTTGAGAAGGGAAAATAACCCACGAAATCAAAATATATCTAATCCAGGAAGTAACATTTTTGTTAAAAATTGCATTAGCTATTCTTTAATGAGCTGAAAGTTAATGAAGATATTTGTATATTTAAACTCTCTCCTTCAAGTTAAAGCATTAGAAAGTGGTAGATCCGAGGGCGCGCAAAGGCAGCGCGCACAGCAGTAAAACATTCTTCCCTCTTCACCTCCGCTAAGGAGGTTAAGTTTTTAGGGGAGTTGTTCTCTATTTGTCTTCCTGTGATAACTTGAACATTTATAACCGGATTTTAATAATTTTTTTTTTTACTAAAAGTGCACCTTAATCCAAGAAAAAAAAAATACAAACAACAAAAAACAACAAACAAGTGACAAAAAGTATTTATTGCAGAAACAATGAATTAACTTTTGGTGTGTTTACAATATCTTTAATTTGGGAAATGTGTTTAACAAATGATTACACACTTGCTTGAACTGTGTTCCATAAAGAGAGGTCAACTGCGGAAACTAAATCAATGATATATGATATAACAGAAATATTACTTTATACATTAATGTGGAACTATTTTATTCTTTTTTTATTCAAACACTAACACCACTCACCCTGTTATTCCCAGAGATGGGAAAGTAACAAAGTACAAATACTTCGTTACTGTACTCAAGTAGATTTTTTCTGATATTTTTACTTTACTACTTATTTTTATGAGGCTATATCTTTACTCTCTACTCCTTACATTTTTTACACAAATATCTGTACTTTCTACTCACTTACATTTTAAAAAATTACTTGTCAATCACATTTTAGTTTTGAGATCATTTTCAATGGAGTTATCGTTATTATTTTTCACTGCGTCATCAATACCCAAATTCAATCTTAATTGGATGGGAATCTACGTTGCATTTGGCCCAGCACCACTACAAGATGAATCATTCAGTATTCGGGCGGTACAAATCATTGGCAAATCATTGCAGCTTGTAGCGGTGGCGTTAGGCATATTAGCATGGACCTGACGCAGATGATTGAAAATGAACACAATGGAGATCTAGTCCTATTGGTAGACATCCATTTAAAATGTGAGGGCGGACGGCATGAAAAAAGTGGTTTCTACTTTTTACTTTTATACTCAAGTAAAAGTAACAAAGTACAAGCCTGTACTTTTGTTACTTTTACTTGAGTAAAAGAAGTTTAATCAGTACTTCCACTTTTACCAGAGTATTTTTTAACACAAGTATCTGTACTTTTACTCCAAGTCACGGAAAATGAGTACTGCCATCTCTGGTTATTCCTAAATAAATTTAGGTGTTTAAAGGAGAACTTTGGTCACATTCAGAATTCAGACTCCTGTTAAATATGAAATTATTACATCCTGTTCAATTAAAGATTCAGTGTTTTAATTAAGAGTAATTTTCATGTGAATGTGCTTTACTGGAGGCATCCATTTTTGTCTAGGAACACTACTGCCACCTACTGGTTTGTGACATCACGGTCGCGGTATCGGCTGTTGATCAAGTCCCAGTGCTGTATCTGGTGTTTTTGTCACAACGCCGCTATTATCCAAGTCATCTTGAAAACATTCTTCTTCCAAATATTGGAAATAACTTTTTTTTTCACTTTTACCCAGTGTATAAAAACATCCAACTCCCATGCATGTGAGCATTTTCAGTTTCACTATAGCTCTGGTGAATGTCAATGGTGAAGTCCTCTGGAATCTTCAATCATTGTTGTTGATTGCAGATGTGTCTAGTAGTTCTAGTAGTTGTTGTGGCGATGGCAATGGTTCAATTTATTGTAATTATCTATAATAATTGTTCATAAAAGGTGAAGGAAGTTTCATTCAAACTCATTCGCAGCATTTATCCTGCCAAAGACGACCTTAAAAAAATTTTGAATCTTATATTATTGTGAATTGCACTTATTGTGACCTTCTTCCAGAATCTGTTACATATTTGTTTGGTTATTTCCAAACTCTAAGACTTTCTGGCAACGCTTTTGTAACTATATGGATTCAAATATTTTAAAAGATTTTCAACTTCGTTGGGAAAATGTTCTGTTTGGTTTTCAACTGAAAACTAACATGTTTCCCAAACCTTTCCTTATCACTGTCGTAATTATCTTGGCTTAATTTAATTGCATAAATTTACATTTGTAAAAAAAAAAGCCAAAGTTTAATGTTTACTTAATTGAACTTAAACAATATTTTGCTACTATTAAACCCTCTTCTCACCAAAAGGCAACAAAAAAAAAAAAACATTTCAATCTGTTCCCAAATAAATATTTTTTTGCCTTTCCTCCTGACTGTACTTAATTATTATGAATATATTAATATACCCCCTGGAATGTTTATTTGTTTATATATTGTATACGGTATTGTTGACTTTAGGTGAAATGATAATAAATAAATAAAAATCTGTGTTTTTGCCATTGTAATTTTACAAATGGCGTCTCAGGGCTGATAAGGAAGTAGATCCCAAGAGGCAGCCAATCAGGGCGGACTATTGAAATAAGGGATTTGGATGAAATTTGTAAGAGGGCGGGGTTTGGGCAAACATTCCTGCTTTCTGATTGGTCACTTCGGTCTACAGAAAATCCCGCCTCTTTCCCAGCAGGTCCTGGCGCGCGGTCTGTCCGCCGTGAACCACGCAGGAGAGGGAGGGGGGAGTAGGGGCGTAAAAAAAAAAAAAAAAAAAGGACCACTTGTCACGTGACCGCCCCTGACTCCCAGCTCCATCATTTAGAGGAAAAACGACACAAAGATAAATCTGTGTTTCTGAGCAGCTTTATATATAATTTCATCTTTTAATCGGTGGATGTTAGCAGAGCGGAAATCATAGGATGAAATTAAACCGAACAGGATTATAGCATCATTCTCGGATTGCAAACAGGAGGTAAGGCCATTTTCATTCATTAGACGCCCAGATCACAGGAAGGAGGGAAACAGATTGATGAGAAAAGGCGGATTCTGGTTGCAGCTTAAAAAAATGCTGTAAACGTGCAGAGCGTTCAGCCCATGGACGTTTGGATGATGATGATGATGATGGTGATAAAGAAGCAGCTAAGAGGCACCGTGACTCACAGGCTGAAGGACGCTCCTCCATCGGCTGTGATCACGATGCACCGCGTCCTCCTGCTGCTGCTGCTGCTGCTGCTGCTGCTGCATCACCGCCACCCGCTGAATCAGACCTACATCTTATGGAGAAAAACGATAAACGACATTTAAAAAATCTATCGGGACGATTTATGATGGATACAGCTGTTTGTGCTTCTGGAAGAAATGCCCTTCATACTAAAACCAACCGGACTGAAGTTAGTTTTAAGTTGGACATTTGACCAACATTTGCTCTGGTTAAAGCTGTTTATTAGCTCCGGTTAAAAACCTTCTTTGCACCGAATAAAATGCAATCGGAGAGCCGCTCCTGTGCTTCAAGTGCACCCGTATTACAGACTTTACAGTAAACAAAGCGGCGGCCAAAAACGGCTACGTCGTGTAACGACTTCCTGTTTTCAAAATAAAAGGGTACTTTTTGAAAACGTGAAGCGACATAAAATGTTAATATTTACCTCGTATTTAGATATTTCAAATACCAAATAATAAAAAGGTGAAGTCAGCGGAGTCTCATTATAATTTAAGATTTGCAATCCGAAAATAAAACGCGTAACTATTGAAGCCAGTAATGTATTATAATCTCAAAGTAGGCTGATGTGGGATTTTGATGGTCGATAAATGCAAATTAAGCTATAAAACTCGATTGCTTCTCGGCTTCAAAAACTACACTTTTATTTTGAAAACAGGAAGTCAGTACGCGGTGTAGCCGTTTTCTACCACCGCTTTGTTACTGTAAAGTATGTAATACGGGTGCACAGGAGCGCAGTTTACCCGGAGCCAGGAAGAGGTTTAAACGGAGCAAATGTCGAATATCCACCTTAAAACCAACTTTGCTGCGGTCTCTAGCAGGTTATTAACAGTCAACTGAAGTAGACGTTTATTATAAGCTATAAACGATGAAATTAAGTTTAATCAGCCAGCTGATATATATGTAGAGCAGTATTTGTATATTTGTAAGAATAACCAGAGGCACTGTTGCAAATTAAATACAGTTTATTGAATTCACAAGTTCCTATGGGCAAGGACCATCAGTTTATTTTATTGTATAAAAATAACCATATTGAAAGCAGGAGTCTATGCTGGCCCCGGAAACCTTAGAGCTGGAAGACTAAGTTAAAACCCAACTAAGTTAGTCTGTTTAGGGGAGGAAGAAAAAAACAATAAAAAACACAAACTCAATTAAATACACCCAAGTGTCCCCAAAGTAAAACACATTTGCACCACAAGCCCTGGTGAATAATACCACAAAGAAAAGAACAAAACTCCCCTTCCACTAGTCTCAATCTAGATAAAACAAAGCTTAGGACCAAGGGACAGCAGGTCGGAGGACTAGACCATAAAAACTCCCCATTCCTTCAACCAAACCAGCAAAAAAACAAAAGATGTTTGACCAATTTAATTCAATTCAGTTTATTTCCTAAATCTTCATCTCAAGGCACTTTCCAGTTCACCAGGATCATCCAGTCAGATTCATTCAAAGTTTTTCTATCTAAGGAAAGAGCCCAGCTGGTTGCATCGACTCATTGACTCTAAAACAATCCCTCACACTAAGCATGCTTGTAGCGACAGTGGAGGAAAAACTCCTTTGAACGGGAAGAGAAACCTCCAGCAGAACCAGGCTCAGTGTGAGCGGACCATCTGCTGAGGCTACACTGGGGTTCAAGGAGACAGAAGCAGAGATAGAAAAGAAGCATAGATACAAAAGGCAACTGTCAACCAGCTCCACAGGCGGCCCCGTCCGTGGAAACACAGCCAGGCAGGCAGACGAGCTCCGAGCCAACTCCAATGTCAGTTAGCTTAACCCCAGCAGCTCTACTACAGCACAGCAGTTACCAAATGATCTTGGCAACAAGCACTGCTGTCGCCATAGCAGCCTATTCTTCCAGAATTTCCTTCAAGATTGTTTGAAAAGCTTAAACGAGCCTTTTCCATGTAATACTGCAACAAATACTGTTGGCTTGAATACTTTCGGTTTACTTGCTTACTTCTTAGGTAATGCTACGTTCACACCTAAAGCAGCAGAGGCAGCAGGAGCAGCTGGTTTACATGAAAGTCAATGGCTGACAAGGTGTGGCAAAAGGTCCCGCAGCGCGTTTTGAGCAGAAGGAGCAGCGCATTATGAGCGTCTGACGCGTGGAACGCGCTGCAAACGAAGCAGCTGCTGGAGTTTGAAAAATTTGTTGCTGGACGCGCCTCATCAACCAATCGGAGAAGCTGATCTGGGAGCTGGCAGGGGAGTCAGGCAGCAGCACTGCTGATGCAGGCGCTATGATCACTCCTCTGAAACTGTTTATTAGCGCCTAAATGAACTTAAAATGCAGAAATCTGCGGGCAAAAACGTTCACTTTTATTATCCTGGTGCCTGCAGTTTGGATTATGTACATGAAAAATGCAGCTGCAGCCGACTTACCAGCGACGAGGGCTTGGCGGGGGCTATAGGCTGCTGTTGAATGGAGTTCCCAGTGACAGCGCACATCACCGGTATGTGGGGGTCTGGCGGCTCCAACACAAACTAATCTTTGAAGGCAGGATGGTAATCTGGATGAACTGACTGCACAGTCCATGTTTTCAGGAGGACTTTCTCCCTTCAAAATAGATTCTAACTACTTTTTTACCCGCTGATCACAGCTAATATAGCTGCCATTGTTCCAAGCAAAGAAAGGATAGGGTAGCTCCGCCCACCGGGCATCAGACTCACCTTTCCAATGAGCAGCTAGAGCAGCAAAGATGCTTCAGCCACGCGTCAGAACTAAACTTATAAAAGCATCAAAAATGAAGCAGCACACATGATGTTGCTGCTCCTGCTGCTTGCTGTCTGAACGTAGCGTTAGTTTAACTGTTGAAATGATCTAATCACGTGTGCCATCATGCATAATGCCCTTTATGTGTGTGTGTGTGCGTGCACGCCCATCATAGTCAGAGTGTGTTCGTTTGGGAAAAAAAGCTATTTTTGCCAACCCCCCTTGATGCATAAGTGAAACTGCAACTGCTTCTGAGACAAAATGCTCAGCCACATTTATATAACTTCTTCTTCAGTTTTCAGTTTTGAACGCAGCTCCGATTGAAGTTTCTGCACCTGTTTGGAAGGTGGAGGCAAACACTGACCAGTGATCATGGCAGGTAAGCTTCCCCACTTCTGGTTTATTAAGATCTATAAAGCTGTACCTGTAAAACAAATGTCTGCATGTGAGGATTTTCTTTTTCTTTTTCTCTGGGCTAGAAAACAACTTCCCTCCCCTGCCTAGATTCATCCCCCTAAAGCCATGTTTTTACCAGGACTTCAATGAAATTCCAGACCATCAGCGCACCATGTGCAAGAGGCTCTACTACCTCTGGATCTGTGAGTGAACCTGCATGGGAAAGGCTTGGAGAGTATTATCATTTTATTTTTCTCCATACAGCAACATGAATGTAAGGAAGAGGAGTAAAGAAAAAGTTGACGGATTTTTATATTTTATTTCAGTATGAGAAAAAAAGTTTTACTCTTTAATCTCAGAATTCTTAACTTTTTCTCAGAATTATGACTTTAACATCAGAATTCTGAATTTTTTTTAATTCCGACTTTTTTTCTCAGAATTCTGACTTTAATATCAGAAATCTGACTATAATCTCGGAATTTTGACTATAATCTCAGAATTCTTTTTCTCAGAATTATGACTTTTTTTAATTCTGACTTTTTTTCCTCAGAATTCTGACTATAATCTCAGAATTCTTAACTTTTTCTCAGAATTATGACTTTAATATCAGAATTCAGATTTTTTTTCCTCAGAATTCCGACTTTTTTCTCAGAATTTTGACTATAATCTCAGAATTCTTTTTCTCAGAATTATGACTTTAATATCAGAATTCTGACTTTTTTCTAAGAATTATGACCATAATCTCAGAATTCTGATTTTTTTCTCAGAATTCTGACTTTAATATCAGAAATCTGACTATAATCTCAGAATTCTGAATTTTTTTCTCAGAATCAGTCTCCGCCAGTCACATGACATTTGTTGCTAAGACGCCATTTTAGGTGGAAAAGGCGTAGTGTAAACAACCGCAGCATAGCTGCTGTAAAATTCGAAGCGACTAAAGGCCCGCTTACATAGCAGCCTGTCCAAGATAAGTCATTGCACGTGTTAACATAAGCCTGAAAACAGGGGCGGATTTAGGAAAATCGGTCTCCCGCCAGTCAATGCGATGACATCTGTTGCTAAGACACCATTTTAGGTGGAAAAAGGCATAGTGTACCGCGCCCGAGGTAAACAATTGATGTCACTTGTCGGAGACCGATTCTGACTTTTCCCTCAGAATTCTGACTTTTTTTTTTTCTCAGAATTTAATCCTGACTGACTAATCTAGTAACATTATCAGAAAATGGGTAAAGATCTTATACTTTTAGCAGCATAAAATCTATCAACAAAGATATATTAACATTTTGGACCCTTTTAAACGGTTTTGTAAAAATCATTGATGAATTACGATATGAGGTATATATTTATGATTTTTTAAAGCAAAATGCTGTACAGCTCCCTTTTTACGTTTTATTTAATGGTTATTTACAGATCAAAACACAGTAAAATTAGTTGTTAAGAAAATGATTCATAGTTTGTTTAAATGTTTGACTAAATCAAACCTAAAAACCTTTTTGTGCCTTTTGTATTCAGGCCCCTTTACTTTGATACTCCTAATTACACCCTGCCTTATTTAAAGCCACTTTATCAGTCAGCAGAGCTGAAGGTTTGTATTTTAAACGTAAATCTGTCTCTAAAGGTTTCACAGGAAGCTGCAGCAGAAAGAAAACCAAAATAAATCCTTTTTGTGGCCGGTTATGTGTCATGCAGGGGAAAAACAACCCGCAGGCGGCCTAGATTCAAACCCCTGTGCGATTCCTTTAAATGAGTTAACATTAAAAAATAAAAACAAATTAAGACAGGATTTTTTTTTAAATAGAAATTTCTAACTTTTGGGACAATATCATCTGATAAAGAGAACATTTATATACATGTTTTAAGCCAGAATGATTTGACATTTAAATATGATTTCCCTACGACTTTAAATAGAACGGAAACAAAATTCATTACCAAATGTTTTTCTTTTACTTAGTTTTGTCTTCCAGATATAACAAGAGTTTAGAAACTGTGAGAATTTCTGCTATATAAAAAAATAATAATATAGCATGAAATGTTTGCAACTACAAAATATCTTGTATCTTGATCCCTTCCTGCTATAGATAGAAATAGCGT
>JAGKQL010000068.1:4250993-4271032 GCA_018398635.1 Cyprinodon brontotheroides | reverse complement strand
ACTTGAAGACAGTAATGAAGTATTTGTACTTCGTCTACTTCCCATCTCTGACTAATCAGCCCTGTTCTGGATCTGAAGGGAGCATTAGTTTTCCTTACTTACCGTATTCTATAACAACCTACAGACTTCTTTTTTTTTAGTTTGAACAGCACTACTGGCTCTTTTTTTCTGAGGTCAGATTCGAACCCGAGTCGGCCCACATCGAGGACTAAGGCCTCCGCACATTGGGTTGTGCGCACTAACCACTGCATCACCTGCACGCCCAACTTACAGGAACATTGGTTAAACAGTAAGATGTAATGAATAAACCTTGAGAAAGAATCTGACTTGTTATGGTGAGAAGTATGTTTTGTCTACAAACACCCTGACTCAGACATTGTGTGGCTTTGCAGGTAATACAGACTGAGTAAAAACGTTTATAGTGAGTAAATAGCATAAATCAATATATGAAACAAGAGAAATCTAAATTTTCTGACCACACAGAACGACTCCAGTTAATACAGAAAATGCTGTGAAATCCAACAATCTCAGAGAAATAAGAGATTCCTTCCATCTCTGTCTTTGCTCTGTGGTCACAGGTTCGTCATTTGCAGCAGTCCAGGAAGAGGCACAGACCTCAGGAGCAGAGCCTAAGGCGAGTCCGCAGAACCAGCTCCCGCCGCTCTGCCTATGCCTTCTCCCACCAGCAGGGCTACGGAGAGCTGATCACCTCAGGCAAAAACATGAGAATGAGCGAAATATCTTCCACTCACTCCCTGGAGAGAACAGCACAAAGTTCCAGCTGGATAGAAAACATACTTAAGCGGAAGAACGAAGTCTCGTGCATCTCAGCTGAAACACCAGAGAACCGTAAAGACTCAAAGGCATCAGCAAATAGACTGCAGTAACACAGGAAGTGCCTCAACAGATTATTCATACCCAATTGTCTTTTCACATTTTTTATTCTGCAAAGTTCGTACATTAATGCATTTAATTGGAATTTTATAACGGCCCAAAACAAAGTGGTGCGTAATTATCTCCACAGATAGTTTCTTTTCAGATCGTTTTATGGATTTAAATCTGAAACCATGTGAATAAATTTCTGTCCAGCCCCTATGGTCAAAACTTTATACAATTGCTTTTTATATTTCACTTTTATATGATTTATAACATTTGTGCATCTGTGCACCTTCCTTCTTTTGCAAAAAAAAATTCAGCTCAATCACAATGGATTAAAAGCATATGTGCTGACCCCACAGCATAATGCTGCCACCACTATGCTTCACCTTGGGGATGCTGTGTTTTGGGTAACGTTATAGGAAGGTTTTTTAATATTGTCAGGGTTTGGTTGAGGTTTTGAGGACCCAAATGAAGAGGTGAGGAGCCAGAGGTGACTCTTGTAGTTTTAATGTAGTACTCACAGGCAACTGAGGCAGGAATCCAAGAATCCAACATAAAAATACAGAAAAAAATGGAAGCATCAAGGAAAACATGCATGAGGAGCCAGGAAAAGATGAGGAACTGCACAGGTAGAGTATATATGGGAGACTGAACAAAGACAGGACTAATCAGCTGATTAGGAGCAGGTGTGAACAGAGGATTCTAGAAGGGAGCTAGGGGAAAGGAAACCAACACAAGAGGGCAACAGAGGGCAAGCAAGAAATACCTAAGAACTCAAATATATCCAGAAAACACCACAAAATATTAATTAAACCAATACAACTGGAAAACAAAGAAAAACATGAATGAAAGTGAAACTGAAAACTCAAAAAGAAAAACCAAGAATTTGACAATTGTACTCTCAATAAACCTCACAGATCTTCCCAGAACAGCTTTATTACTTTTAAAGTGGATTCCACTAACTAACCTCTGAATGCTGCACTACAAACAGTGGCAGCCATTCAAAATGGCCGTTCCCAGTTAAACAGCAGCCGAATGGCAGCCCACTTCCCTGCAACTCCGAGCAAAATCCCCTCCAACTTCCAGCCACTGGCCTTCACCTGGGCGTGGATATTTCTTATCGACTCCACCCTTTAACTGAATTACAGGGTCTGACCAGGAGATGATGCTGCTCTTTAGATCTTAATATTCACAAATCATGACAGAAAGAATATTTTAGTACAAAGATTGATGTTTATAAAGGAACTGTAGGGGAGCAGCCAAGGAAAGTAGGGATATTTTGAATGGCTACTACAGTATGGCGGGTTGATAAGATTAGGGCCCACACCTTTTACAGTTTTCCTTTTTCACATGTTTAAATTTGAATAGTTTCTCTTTACAATTTTGTGTTGTAATAAAAAATGTGAAGAAGTTCTGAGGGTTTGAATATTTTGATGGGACCATTTGCATGGATCTGATAAACTAAGCACAAGCTTTGAATTTTCTTCATTTGGATAAATCAAAGCTCGAAGTTTGCCTCAGTTTTTAATGGTATGAATGGATAAGCTCTGAATATTATAGAGTATTAGGAAACAAAATAATCAGAAAAGAATGAGTCCCTTTATGGTGTGGAATTAGATTTCAGTATTTTCTGGTCTGGATAAGTTTGGGGGAAATAACTATAGGAGAATAGCGATATATTTCCATACTTCAATCAGAAACCTTATTTTTCTCCCTCTGTCCACCGTTCTACCTTCTATCCTTCCCTCTCTTTACTTCCTCTCCAGGGTTCTTTCTTCCTACCTTGTGTCCTTCCTTTTTTTCCCCTGCCCTGCCTAATAAACCATTTTTCCTTCATTTTCTTTCCAATATCCTCCCTTTTTCCAATTCTTTTCTTGTATCCCACCTCTGTTCAGTCATTTTTTGTCTTTTCATCTTTATCTACATCCTTCCTTTCTATGTATGTCTTCAAGTTTTTATTTTTTGCAGTTTCCATTTATAAAGCATGATTGATCATTTAAAAACTGGGAGATATTTACATGAAAAATGTATAGGAGCCCTGAGATTACCTCGAAATGATTAACCTCTGTAATTTGAAGTAGTGGAAGTTATTTTCCCACGGAGAACGCTTCTGAAAGCACAACAAATTGCCTTTTATTGATTCTCCATTTTGCCTGCTCCAACGCTATAAAACAGCAGGGATAGAGAATATGTGCCTTGTAAGGTTTTATTTGACCATTTATTGATTTATTTGATATTTTCCTCGACTCTAAATGTATAAAAGGTGTAAAAGACAGTTTCTGAATGCATTAAAATGATTAGATCTAAAAGACTCAATAATACCAACAGTGGTTTATCGATGCGGAGCGGCGTTTGCCCCAGACCAGTAAGACCAGCCACAGTTGCTAACTGGATTAGGGAATAAATGTCCGGAAGCCAAAGCCCAGTTTGTGATTTTATATTTACAACTTAAAACTTGTCTTGATTGTGTTCTATGTCAAGTGTGCATTGATGTCAGTTAATTTGTTTGCCTTCTAATTAAACCTTTTTTGGAGATAATGATCCCTTCAAGTGCAGCTGTGTTCTTTTTAATATATGGTTTAGTTTTATTTTCAAAGGGTTCATTTGACATCATCTCTCAGAATAAAACCAAAATTACAAAAAGAAATTCAAGCAAATATAAATCACAGCAGAGTATATTGATTCCCTCATGTTCCCATCTATAAAATGAGCTAAAACATAAAGCACCATTATTCCCAGCTCTTCAAGCCGATTAGAAAAATAAAGTTTGCAAAGTAAACATTGGTGGCTTTGAGGTTTTACTCCTCCAGTAGAACTGCAGCTCCTCCCCCCGGCTTCGTCACAAACAAACTTTGTTTTTCCATTGAAGCTCTGCGTGGGTCTGACATGTAGTAGGCTTCTCTGACGGCTTTTAGGAAGCCCGCCGCCTTTTCACTGGGAACCATGGAGACGGCGCAGCCTCCCCAGCCTGCTCCTGTCAACCTAGAGCCAAGGGCTCCAGACTTCCTGCACCCAGAAGAAAGAATCAGGATCACAGCAAAGGGTAAAAAAAACAGCTTTAAAACAACATTAATCTGCAGGGAAAATGTTTCATTAAATCAATGTGAGCGATATGAAGGGACAAAAAAGGCCGTTTTATTGCACTGAAAGACTCCCGGAGTTTAGGACTATTCTGGTGGTTTGCATAGAATGTAGGATTGGGTCAGATCCATGAGTAAAAGCTTAAACCAACAGCTTTATTTAGGTTTGTTTGTGGTAGTAAATTAAGGTGACCAAACGTCCTGTCCCGGGCGTCCCGGGTTTTTTTAGAAAGTGAGGAAATGTCCTGATTTTTTAAATTACCTTAATTGGACCATTAAATTTACAGGCACTAGGGCACTAGCGGCGCTAGTGTGGCGTAATCCCTGAGCGCGTCAGTCTTGGGGCAGCCCTGTTCTTAAAGGAATAGTACACCCAAAACATGATTAGCCTTGGATTTTCTACTCACCCCCATGCTGAACAACACTCTGGAGTACTTTTTGATATCTCAAATGCATCTATATGGAATCTGGGAGAGCTTCTTACTGTCTGCTGACATTCAAATAATGGAGGTCTATGGTGCCGAGGCAGAAAGGTCCATAAAAGTCCACAAAAACGTGTCAATATTCCTCCATACTGCTGGTCCCAATGTATTCCAAGTGTCCTGAGTGGGTAGCATCCAGAATTTACTCGAAACGAAAGTCATTTAGAATGTTTTTAGAGCATAAACAGTAGTGTATAGGATTTCCTGAAAGCGCGTTCCACGAGTCTTCTGAGAAACCGCCGCGGACCAAAACCAGATGAAAGTGCGCATTCAGCGCGGCTGCTCTGCCAATAATGCAAGCGCTGAAGTCCTCAGAAATGTGCTGTTTACCTGTGCAAAAGAAACTTTTTTTGCAACGAGGTAAAGAAAAATGTCTGAGGACTTCAGTGTTGAGGAAGAGCATGAGTTCCCTTGCCGAGCTGAATGCGACTTTCATCTGGTTTTGGTCTGCGCGTTTCGTTTCAGTGGCCGTGGAGCTTTAGCAACATCTATACACTACTGTTGCTCTTTAAAAACATTCTAAACTGCTGCCGGTAAGTGCTGACGCTACCCACTCAGGGCTGCTGAAATACTACTGCCCAGCAGTATGCAGGAATATTGACACGCTTTTTGTGGACTTTATGTTCCTTTACTGCCTCAGGATACCTCCATTATTTGAATGTCAGCAGACGGCAAGAAGCCTCCCAGTCTCAATATCGCCTTTCCAGGGATCAAACATTACCCAGAGTGTTGTTCAGCATGGGGTGAGTAGAATATGAAGGCTAATCATGCTTTGAGTGTACTATTCCTTTAAACAGAATATAGATAGCGCGTGGCTGTCGGTGCGCCAACAACATGCCAGAGCGCTGAAATGTATGTTTTACCAGGGCCGATTTACGTGAAGTTTCCCGCTTTTCAGGCTGAGGTCCGAGACAAACAGGAGGCCTTGTGCGCACACATATGTCTCGGTGTCAAATGGAGAGGTGCAAGGGGATCTGAAAAGCCACCTGACCTGGACTCCAATGGAATTTTATTGATATGTTTGTTCGTTTTTTGGTACATTTTGAATAATTTTTGCTACACACAAGAGGTATTTTTTGTTAATTAGCTCATTTGTTGATTTATGTAATCCAATGTCCAACAGTGCAGACATTATTTCGTTCATTGTTGAGGCTGAGTATCATCTGTTGTTGGGAGTTGAGAGCTATTGTTATCATTATTGTTAAGTGAGGGATGTTTAGATGAGACGTTATTTCTTTCTAAATTTGTGCTTTTCATTCATTACAGAATTAACATTTTTAATAAATACATTTTGAATAAAATTATGGTTTGTTATTTTAGTTATTGCTGTTAACTTTTACTGAAAAGCATTTTTTTTTTATAAATCTACTGTAAATATCATGTTATTGTAGGATTACGTAGGTCTATGTTAAGTGAGTGCATGCCACAGACATCTCTATGCATGGGAACAGAGATCCCCCCCGCTCCAAAGACGGTTTTCCCAAATGAAAATAACCTGAAATATGGGATAGCTAAACAAGATAACAATATTGCTAGTGTGACACCCAACCATTTCTGTCTGCGGAATCTGGCTCTTTTTTTTTTTTTTTACACATTTGACAAAATTTTATGCAAAAAATTTTGCTATGTGTTGCAGGTGAACTCCCCAAAAGCTTTAAAACGTTTCTAATGTTGAGATTTACTTTTAAAAATGTTAATTATAGTTACTAGTTTTCTCCCGACCTTCAATAGGTTACATAAATATAGGTAAAAAGTAAAAATAATTTTGCATCTATCTTTGCGCTTTGTTGGTTTCAAAGCCAGCCTAAGGCACGAAAAGGAGCAAGAACGCACTGTTTGGGAACTTCTGTTCTTCAAAACACAATTCTAGATACTGCAACATTTTTATCATATCTATCTATCTGACAATGCACCAGTTGTATAAAATAAAAAATACTGGAAAACAGAGTATCTTTACACTCCTTCCTCCATTCTCCACCCAGCGGCGCGAGCTGCAGGCGTATTCGGACGCTTTGGCCCCAGCATGCGCGTTTCACCACAATAAACTGCGCTGATTGAGGAGCCATGCGTCCTAACGCTGTCTTGGCGGAGAGATGCAGGGGAAGCCGTATCTGATGGGGAAGCTCGGCATAACACCGGTATTTCCATCTGGAAAACGCTGTTTTGCTGCGCACAGAGTCCCCTGACTCTCCATCTCTCTGTATTGGTAACGCCGCTTAACACCCACCAGAAGAAACACCCACCTACCCAACTGACAGGCGGTCTCACTATACATCAGCCATTCTCATCCTCCCCTCTCTCTCTCCCGACCAAAGCGCCTGAGTCCTGTCATGAAATGGTTCATTGTGGAGGCCTGAGTATGGCCGCGGTAATGGGGTAATAAAACGTGGTAACTTCGTTACATTCGGTATTGGATTAGATTACTAACGTTACTAAAACAAGGACATCGCGTTAATGGCACGTCACTTTTCAGCATACGTTGGTCCCATCCGCTGGTTTCTAGCCAATGAAGTGCTCATTTGGTCATGTGACACAACGGCTGAGTCACAAACTTTGTTCCCGGCTGAATGAAGCTGATGAGTTTTTCTTGTTACATAGATATGATTACAAAATGTCAGGTAGCTGCTAACAGATAGACATTAGAGTTTTTCATCTAATCAGACCGGCTGAAATAACTGAGCCGATAACAGCTAGTGTGACACCCCCCCATCTGCCGAGCTCTTTTTTTTTTTGATGGAAATAGAGCACATGCTTCCCCTTTTGCTTTAAAGTAATTAATTTATTAAAAATGTAATATAATTGACCTTCAATGGGTGCATAAATATAGAGTAAAGTAATTGCATCTATCTTTGTGGGTCTCAGGCAGAAATGTTTGGGAACTTCTGTTCTAAAACACACTAGGAACATTTTTTGACAATGCACCAGTTGTCTGGATATCTTTACACCCCCTCAGCTGCACAATTTTAATAAAAGTAGAAATTATAGAATAGATTTGTGTAACTTAAACATCTTTTTCAGCAAAAGCAAAAATAAATAAAAATTGTGAGTCTCTGTTAATGAGGCTTTGCATTTAGTAGCATAAACTTTTAAACCCAACATCACAACAAACAGGATCTCCTTTTTGGTGCCATTATACTCACAGACAGACGTCCACTAGCTGATCTAGTTCTGCACAGCTGCACTCGTACAGGTCCCTGCAGCTCGCGTGGCTCTGGTTCATCAGGTCCCCCAGCAGCTGGAGAGACTCGGCAGATCCGGCGTCGCACACGCTCTGAAACTTCAGCACACGCGCAGCTTCGCCGTACACATGCTTAGCTCGCTACATAAATAATTGAAATGCGATTACTGAGGAAGAGACGAGAGAAAAGTGAGAAAAAATACATAAAAAACATTTTAAAAGAGGTTTCAAACCGTCTAGTAAAATCCAAACTTTTCTGATGTTGATGCATATTTTGCAACATGCTTTATTATTTGTGGTGAGCATAGATTAAATTTTTTCTTTCTCTAGATTATTCTCACTGTAATCTTGGAATTAATCTAGATTAATCTAAATTAAAATAGCTCATTTGAATTCTGCCCAAAGGCCTTCCTGAATCAGAATCAGAATTAACTTCGTGAATTCCTTCCTTACACTGGGGAAATCCTCTCTGGCAGTGCAACGGTTTAAGAGGTAGAAAAATAGGTTAATAGTACAAATAAGAAACCAAAATAAAAAATAAGATAAGGACTGGTGTGGTACTACCTAAACGATAGGTAAATAAATTGAAGTAGGTTTTTGGTTTTGCGTGCTACTGATGACATTTTTAGCCCCGATACCTGGCTGTGCAGTGCTGGCTGATACCTGTGTTCATTTCATCTGTGGGTGTATGAAGAACAGACTACCTGAAAGGATGTAAAATAATCACCATCATGGCTTCATGTCAAACTGCTGCCTACCTTTGTGAGCGGGAAAAAGACTACCCAAGTGAATCAGTAGAACTTTTTATTACCTACCTGGGTGACAATAGTTGAATGGCCACCAGATGGATTCAGCATATCCATCCACAAACACTCAGATGAAGCCAATTAATTTTGGGAAGGCGAAAATACTGGTTAGCTGATTGGCCTATGTTGGTGATGGAAGCTGGGGCCAAATAAACCAATCAGATCAACGAAGCATATGACGTACTAACAGAGCGACGACGAAAACACAACCACAAGCCAGGCTACTCTTGCCGAAACCAGTCGGGAGAAGAGCAAAAACATCTTTTCCTCTGAGAAAAGCCTCCAGAGCAGTGTTTTGCTCTTCTTTCAGTGAAGAAATACTCTGTAATTCAGATAAAACTTGCTCCATAGCCACGCTAACGCTAGTTTCATCGGCTGAAGCCGCCATGTTCTTTAGACTGAACTGTCACGCTTCTCGTTGCGTCACACCTCAACCCGCCTCAAAGCCAACGCTGATTGGACGTTCGTTTGGTGAACGGCTCCAAATTTTCTTTAACGGAGAGTCTCCAGACTGATTAGCGAGTGAAACCTTGAAAGCTCGCGAGATCAGGATGGTCTCGCGAGGCTAGGAATGGGTGACAATAGTTGAAGAAACTTTTGGCTCTCAAAATGGTATCGGTGCCCTATTTGTTGTTACACACTTATACAATACCACCATTATAGTGCTGGACCGGGGCCCCTTCTGATACTTGTATCGGCCAATACTGCACAGCCAGGTATCAGGGCCAAAAAATGGCATCGACGCAACACTAGTTTATAGTTACCCACCATTTTGAGTGTTGGCGCTCAGCAGCTCTGTGCAGAACTGCTCCGAGGTGATTCCCAGCACCTTGCAGATCTCCTCGCGGCTGTATGGATCAGGATGCAACACCTCATCCACCAGGACCAACATCTCGTCCAGGGAGGCCTTCAGCTCCGTCTGAACCTGAGAGAGCTTCAACATTCGGCTCGGATCCAGACCTTTTGACTGTGCCAACATCTGAGCCATAAACAGGAGAGACTGACTTGTGTTAACTTCTAAGAATATTTCTATATTAGGCGGTTTGCAGCGTGTAAATATTATTTTACATTGTAAAGTTAAGTGGCTGCCAAATAAAGGGTCTAGAACGGGGGTCTGCAACCTTTCATAATCAAAGAGCCGTTTTGACCGAGTACGACCAAATAAAAAGTTGTTTAGAGCCGCAAATATAACATGACTTTTACTAAAACCTTTTTCTTTTAATGGTATATTGAATTAGTTTTTGCCATCTCAAACAATCAAGAATTCATTTCTTTTTAATGTTAAAAATATAATTTACAAGCTAATTAGGGATGCAGGATATTGGGATTTTACCGATGATCCGGCTATGCTTCATTATTTTGGGAAAACCTCAATAACAGTCGATAACCGGCGATCGGCGCGACCGATGCCGGGTAAGCCGGTTTTAAAATTAGTCATTGAAAAATAGCAGTTTTGTTATCCATTTCTGACTTTGAAAAAATAATATACTCAAATATATTTCGGCGCGCTGATATCAAATCCTGATTTTAAAACTCATCATTATCAGGCATATTTTACTTTCAAAATCTGGCAGAAATTTCATCGATTCTGAGCACAAACCTCCCAATATTTTGCAAATTTTTATGAGATTTTGTTAGTAGTAAAATAGATCGATGCAATGGTATTTATATCAACATATAAAAAATATGGCAAAATTTGGGTGGATTTTTCGGATTTCAGAGGCATAACTGATGACATATAGCAATATTTCATTAGTAAAAGAGATTGATATGGTGTTTTTAAATGGCAAATATATCAAAGCATATGAAGATATTGGGATATTTTTAATGTATCAATATTTTCCCTTTCCTAAATTACTTACTGGAAAACTAGTCTAGAAATAAGTAAAAGTTTCTTGAAATTAAGTGTATTTACCCTTAATTTGATTTGGTAAATGCCAGATAGTTTGCCAATGGAATGATTATTTTTACTCTTAAAAATAAGGTAATTAGATAGTATTCACTTGAAATAAGAGAAAGCAAATGTGTTTTCTTCTTATTTTAAATCTAAATTGTCTTCTTCCATTGGCAAGATGTCTCTTTTATCTTCTCAATTCAAGAACAAATGCACTTATTTTTAGAAAAAAATGACTTATCAAGATTTTGTTTTTGCAGTGTAGGAGTTAATAAGTCTGTAAAAAGAAGTTTTTGAGGAAGAAAGAAGAAGTAGCATTTTTTTTAGATCAGAAGCTGATCAAATATCGGGTTAAATATCGGTGGGGGCGATGTCCCATATTCCAGTTTAAAGAGCGATAATTTATGGGATGCGGTATATCGCAGCATCCTACTTCTAAGTTTACATTTTTCTGGGTTCTTTTTAATCTCATTCTTTTCCATCTTATAAAAAACACTAAAACTATTGAAGACTGGTATATAATAAAAGTAAATTATTTTAGCTCTTTTATATACATTTTAGCCACTATTAAGAGCAGCTGGAGAGGGTCCAAAGAGCCATATCTTAGCTCTTGGAGCATAGCAGGTTGCAGACCCCTGGTCTAGAAGAAATGTTTCTCTCAGCTTATTTAGGTCACCTTTGTTGCGATCCGACATTCAACCACGCGGATGTTGTAGTGAGAAGAAGCAGCTTTGTTCATCTCGACGCAGCAGTTGGAGATCACGAACACCGCCCCTTCTGGGAGCCGGACGTCGGTGGCCCTCAGAGGCTGGAACTCGATCAGCTTTGCCTGATAAGCAGGAGAATTTTTCATTTAAACACATAATAACCACCTGAATACGCAGATTTATTCAAACAATAAAAGATGTGGTAGAAAAAAATCGGTTCATACAGTTCCTTCCTCTGCCAGGAATGAGATTGACTGGTCCATGCCTCCTCCCTCTGTCCCAATGTAGCGCTCACTTTTGGCACATATCTCAGCGAGAGCCACCTGGTGTATGGATGAGAGAAAAACAAAGATAATACATATATTCTTCATAAAACATTAATCACCTGGGGCTTTTGATAAGTGGCAAGGTGGAGACATAAATCGGTTGTTTTAATTGCATGGCCCCTCTTAATGACTTCCATCAACTTCAAGGTATTTTCCCCCTATTCTATCAGACAGAGTTATATTTGGTTTTCAGTTTCCTTTTCAAATATCTGAAAAAAATTGGGGTAAAGTTTTATAGAGCCCCGCTGACTCTGATTCTCCAAAATAAAAAACAATCACCCATCTAGTAGGGATAACATGTGGTAATCTTTAAAAAAAACAATTATTTCTGTCTATTTTAACTGGTTTCAAGCATTTTACTGACTAAAGAGCAAAACAGTCAGTCTTTAGAAATGTAAAAGTTGTATAAAGCTACAGATTTGCAGAAGATGAATGCATGGATAAGCTACAATTTTCAGATCATTATTAATAAAGCATTTTGAAAAACAGGAATGATTTTCTTTCCACTTCAAAATTATGGAATAAATATACAAAAAATGAGCTTTCTACAGAATCCTTAAATGTAGTGTAGTCCTGTTTCTCTGACTGTGACTAACTGGATGTGCTCTCTTCATCCTCTGACATGGGGAGCTGGCTCGAAGCTTCGTCTGCCTGGCTGTGTGTCTCCTGGGCCGGGGCGCCTGTGGAGCTGGTTGACAGTTGCCTTTTGTATCTATGCTTCTTTTTTCTATGTCTGCTTCTGTCTCCTTGAACCCCAGTGGAGTACCTCAGCAGATGGCGCTCGCACACTGAGCCTGGTTCTGCTGGAGGTTTCTTCCTGTTCAAAGGAGTTTTTTTTCTCCACTCCTAAGCTACAAGCATGCTTAGTGTGAGGGGATTGCTGAAGAGTCAAGTGAATGGCGTGATGCAATCAGCTGGTTTTCCTTCGATAGAAAACTTTGGAATCAATCTGACTGGATGATCTGGTTGAATGATAAAGGTCCTTGAGACGACGTGTTGTAAATTGGAGCTATAGAAATAAACTGAACTGAATTGAAAATTGTTGGATTATTTTTACCTTAGAAAGAGACTTTTGGTTCGCCTCCATAGTCAACAGGCCTGAACAACAAACTAAGGCGCTTGAACTGGAGAGACCGGAACTGGGAGGAATGGTTCCATCTACAACACAGGACATCCCAGCTAAACGAGTGATCCCAAACTTCTCCTGGTAAAAAAACAAAAAAACAAGACCAACACGTCAACATATAATACTCTACGATACCAATCATTTCCCCAGTACATACACATATACACTTAAAGCTTTATTTATTTCAGACATGACCTTCACTGACACAGCTTACCTGGATACCTTTAACACCGCAGAGAAAATAAAAATACCACTTTGGATTTTCTCTGTCTATGATGATCTCTTCTGAGCAGGACACTTTGAAATCCCTGCAATTATCAGACAATAAATCCTTTAATAAAACAGCAGCTGTCTTTATAAACATTAAAGTATTTTAGAGAAAATAGAAGTGTAGAATTTATAGGTATCCTACTGGTACTGAGGATTAGTGTTTGCCAGCTGGATCATCCCGGAGTTGTTCACCGACACGGCTGCCAGGATGCTCTGCTCAATAGCCATTGGCAGGACTGAATAACCGCAGTAGTCAATGTGCTCCCCTGTCCAATGAGGCAAATACAACAGAACACATTTATGGAGTTAATTAAACTGAATAATTGTGATGCTATATCTTTAATGGTACTGATTTAAATCCAAAAGTTCTGAGGGCTGCAAGAGACCCTAGACTGGAATGAGGGTTTCCTTTTACGCTGGACACCAAAGCAAACAGTCAGAGCTACAGAGAAAAGCTTTAAAGCTCTATATAGTTGTTAGATTCAGAAAATGTAGGTTTGCAAATAAATAGAAATTAAGTCTACACAGGAAAGAGATTCAAGCAGCTTCTGCAGGAGCGGAAGGAAACAGTCCAACCCAACTTCAAGCTTTCCTTCTCCGAATCCTCCTCCTGCAGAGCGTCTTTTTATTAACAGAACACATAACACATGTTTTACAAACAGAGTATTGTTCTGACAGAACAACTTGATCAGTTCATAAAGACAAGATGCTCCATCAGAATGACAAGGGCAGGATGGTCTCCTGACTGAATCATGAGACAGGAGTGGAGCATCCCCTTGCAAAAATGTTTCATAAGCTCACATTAATTTTATAATCATCATTGAATAAACCTAACAATAGTCTAATATTTATCATTTGCCAATTGTCCTTCGACTTAACAATTCTGATTTTTGTTTTTCAGACAATCTAGAGAATTGTATTAAAGTTTGAGATTTTTACATAAAAAAAGTAAGATGATATTGAGAGAATTAAATCCATTATGAGGCACTAAAAAGAAACATTTACAAACTTAAGGAGCTAAACTATTTAATGTGGTTTGGTTAGTTTACAGTACTGATGGGTCCAGCAACACCGATGCGTGGAGCCCGTAGAGCAAAACACTGTATCAATGAGCGTGTCGTTTCAAGAAAGTCATGTGACCGATACAGGAGTTGTTTCTAACTGATTGACTCACTAAACTGTGCTTGAAAAACTTTTTCTGTCAACATGATGCATCTAAGCTAAAAAAAAAATTTTGTTGTGTCATCCTGTTTCGCTTTCAGTTATCACTCAACTTATCTGAATTAAAGTTAATTCAAAATTGAGACTTTTTAGTTTATTCTAGCATTGAAATTTTTTTATACTGTGCTTATTGTTTTTAAATTGTGATTTAAAAATCCACAAGCATCCTCAATCAAATTTCCCTCTAAATTTTCATATGTTATATAAGTTCTTTCTCTTCTTTTTCTATCTCTGCTTCTGTCTCCTTGAACCCTGGCAGTGCGAGAGTCCTCAGCAGATGGCAGCTCACACCGAGCCTATGGGTCGCTTGGAGGTTTCTTCCCTTATTCAAAGATAGTTTTTCCTCTCCACTGTCGCTACAAGCATGCTTGGTGTGAGGGATTGCCTTCGAAGTCAATCCAATCTACTGGTTTTCCTTAGATAGAAACTGAATCAATTTTACTGTATCATCTGGTGAACTGTAAAGTGCCTTGAGATGACGTGTGTTGGGAATTGGTGCTATATAAATAAACTGAATTGAATGTTCACATTATTTATTGGCTGCATCTTAAAATATCAAAGATAGATATGAAATAATACAATATAACCTACAATAACTTTAATTATATCATTGTTTTAGGTCATCAAATCAATTCATTTTAATCTGTCCAATCAGCTGCCTGTAGTGTCTTTAAATGTCCAGCAGGTGTCAGTATTGTGTGAGACAGAATCAATGCAGGATCAATGCAGTTTAACAATGTGTGGAAACGCTTCAAGATTTACAGTCACTCAATTCAGTGAATAAAAATCCTTCACAGGCTTTTTGTATCGTAAGTTTCTAAATATCTATATTTAATTACCTATTAGATTTACCCTTCCAGGTGCACATGCATAGAAGAGAGGAGATTCTCCAAACTTTGCTTCAAACTTTTCTTTTAGTTCTTTCAGCCTGTATATGAGGGGAGAAAAAAAAGAATGGTAAACAAAGAATACATCAATATTTTCAATGCCGGATAATCTCCCTCCCCCATAGGCTGCTTCTCACCTCTCATTAGAAGCTATCTTAAACTTGCTTTTGGGTGGACAGGAGGCCATGTTTACCTTCGCAGAGATTATTGGGTTTTTAATCAGTTGTTCGTCGAAATATTCCCAAACGCCTGGTGACTGTCAGCTGACCGGAACCCCCGGATTGGGTAACTGCTGACCTCCGATCAGCTGAAGAGCTACCTAAATGACGTTTCTTTCATTAGAGCTGACTCAGGAACAGCTGCTGAAATCAGGAGGCGGACTGTTTGAATAGAGGCCCGACACGTAGACCAATGTATTCTGTTTGGCTGCTGGCCACCGTTAGAAAGCACAACCAAGTCAAATTTGAACATTTCTTCATTAATAAAAGTTAATTTCCCTAATTCTTAAACACTTACTAAAAGCATAGTGAACAGAATGTCACAAAAAGTTATTATTTTACATTAACAGTTTTAGAGAGTGATTAGAAATAAAAATACTTTTAAGATGAAGTTAAATTCAGAATGATCGTGGAAGGATGCAGCTGGAGGCTTCCAGGTGTTTTAAAACGTTAAAAGATTTATGCATTCTTGTAATTTACTTGACTGTGGATGAATAGATAGATGAATGAATAGATGAATGGATAGATAAGATAGATAAGATAGATAGATAGATAGATAGATAGATAGATAGATAGATAGATAGATATAGATAGATAGATAGATAGATAGATAGATAGATAGATGATTTTCATCACCTTCTGAGTCAAAGTTAAAAACTGTCAACTTTAGTTAATCCAGTAAAATCACAAATTTAACACAAAGGAATTTTGTGTATGGTGACTGATTCATATAATGATATTCTATGTATAGTTTAGTGCATATTTAGATAGATAGATATTTCAAAAAAATTCAAATAATAAAATACGTAAAATTCAATTAAATACGTAAAATACGAATAAAATTCGCTATATAATAACCACTGTAATGCCAATGTGCCTCTACAGCGCTAGCTGTAACAAACTACAAATAAGAACTACTTTACCCATAATCCTAAGGAAACTGTTACTATAGAAACGATACTAACCTAGCCTGAAAATAGAAGATTGAGGGAAAAATGCCTTTTAAATGTATGGCTGTTCTCACATATTGTGGATCTAATTTACACAGATAGATGAATCAGTGAAATTCTCTTATTTAAGGTTATCTTTATATTCCAGCAGGTTCTTCAGGATTCTTTAATTCTTCCTTTATACATCCGGAGGGGTACCAGCGCGTGCTAACGCGCGCGACTTTTCAAAGTGGGCGAGTCCATGTGACGAGGGATGTTCAGCAGGCTAGTTAGAACCAAGCTAGCTTAGCTTAAGGATTTTTACAGTTACCGTGTAAGTAAATGTTCGGTATTAACTATGGCGCACCGTTTCCTGGCTAAATATGTAACGTTTACAATTAATGCTCTGTGTCCGAGTTTTTCACGGAGGCGTTATTTAGTTTTTGTTTAGCTCGTCGCTGCTTCATAATGAAAACATTAGCATGAGTAGCACTAGGCAGCTAAAGCTGCTGAAATGAGCTTTTAAAAAGTCCTCCAAGTATTTATTTTGGCATTTCAACTGCGTAAGTCATTAGTATGCACTATCCGTTGGTGAAAACACAAATTTGATTTTTCGTAAATTTTACATCTTTATTAAGCTGATAACCGATTCCTGGATACCTGAACAGGGCAGCAAGTTGACTGACTGTTTACTTTTGTTTCCAAGCAGGCAGTTGCAACATGTCGATTGATTTTGACAGCGCTGGCTCTTCAGAAAACAGCATGATGAGGAAGAATACGACCAGGAAGACTTCTGCAAGGCCAGCAAGAGGCAGAAAACACACAGCATGTTCAGGAAACCATTTATTCTGCTTAACTTTAAAGCATTTTATCCCTCAATTTTTTATTTCAATTTACATATTTAACCCCTTATAGGGCAGATTACCGTTTCTTAGCTACTTGCCAAGAAATAGGGATAATTCTCATACTTAAACACTGCCAAGGCGACTTTAAAACAGCATCGTTGGATGCACAACTTACTGTAAAAATACAGCACATCGCGACTGCACTCAAGTCTTTATAGAATCTAATAAAGTATACTCAATTATACCAAAATAACATATAATATATCCTAGAATTAATATATTTAAAGAGCACCATAAACTACAAACAAGATGTACAAAAAAGATATAATCAATATCCCCATATTTGTGGCGGACTGTTGGGCGGTATATGGGCTGGGAGCTATGTGTAATATTTGTAGGCTGGCCAGAGATCACATATCATCCCTGGGTTGAGCCAGAATGTAATAGCAATAATAATATATAATAATATTAATATGTAACAATAATATGTATTTTATATATAATCTTTATATATGCCGGTGCGATGGCAGGGTCCATCGCGATATGGGTTATGGATTACAGTTCCCATCCACTGACCTGTGAAATAACCTGTGGAACGATCTTTACCACAACTGGCAAAATGCTTGTTTTTGCAATATGAAGTGCTTCACATACTAGGTATTTTTACTGGGCTTCTCTATGAGATGTGGGGAGTACCAACATGGCCGGATGGTGGCTTCACTTTTCTCGGGCAATAAGCAATCCAGTGAATATATAGACATCAGTGTTTTCAGCCTACTTTGGTCTGATGAGACCATCAAATAAAGCTGTTTGGAGCATAGAAGACTTATCAGCACCGTTTGGAGCTTAGATCGTTTGGTAGCACGGTCCTTGAAGTGGAAAGGCTGGACTGGTAGCATCCTAAATTTGGGAAGGATGCTACAGGGTTTTCTGCGGGTCATTAAAAATCATTAAAAGTCACAAAATTATTATTTTAATTAATTATTAAAAGGCCTTATTTGGCATTAAAATTCATTAAACGTGATTATCATGGAATTTAAGAACCTGCTTTATTAAGAAAAAAACAATTTGTCAAATATATCAGATTTAACTGGTTTACGTGGAACTGCTCCTGGTTGATCAGAAAGCCGTATGGACAGAACAGAAGCTTGAGGCACAGAAAAAGCTAGAGAATGGGAAAAAGCAAATTTTAACATACCGGTAAGTGGCTGGATAAACGAGAAATTCGGGACATGACTGCAGCCTGTTGATGGTGTAAAGATTACAAAGGATTTGGCCGTGTTTATTAATATATGTGTATATATATATATATATGTATGAGTAATGGGTACTTATTGATGGCATTAAAATTATTTCTAAGCATTAAAAAGCATCAAATTAGAGTTCCTCCTTCCTGTATAAACCGTGTTGTATGGAAGAGACAATGAGGAAATCCTGAAGCAATATTTCAAGATATCTCTCAAAGTTTAAGCTTGGAAATAAGTTATTCTTTGAGGTGGATATTGATCCCAAACAGCAAAGTTATTGTAAAGCAGACAAGAATAACAAAGTCTATGTTTTGGATTGGCCTGTAAAAAGCCCTGATTTCAATCCTGTAGAAATCCCATATTGCTAGAGTTGAAAAGTTGTTTTTGAATGAAGCAGCCTGCAAACCTAAATCAGTCACGCCATTTCTGTCTAAGGAAACGGGTTGAAAGTTCAACCAAATAATCTTAGAAGGAGGTTTGCAAGAAGTCATCTCTAAAGCAAAGAGAAATATTACATATTATATAAAAAAAAATCTCCTTTATTTCAGTACCACAATTTACTAAATGCAAAACATTATAGACTAATTAAATTAGGGCTGGAACTGACCAATAATTTGCAAATCTATTAATCTGTCAACTATTAATAATCAGATAGCCAAAGCTTCCTTAAAGAACACTTTTTATGAAATTAAACGGGTAAAACTAAAACTTTTCCACATTAGGAGTTCTGAATAGAGCATGTGGACAGACAAAAACCATTTTAAAGTCTTAAATTCAAAATATTTATATATATTTTTTTTACAATTATGGTAAAATTACTGCATGTTTTAGAGTCCCTTTACACCAGTAGACGAGTAATCCATCACTAAATTAGTTGATTATTACAATAATTCGATTAATTGTTTCAGCCCTAAATAAAATAACTCATCAATGTTCTCAAAGTTTTATTTCTTTTTGTCAATTCTGGTGTTTTTCTGTGTAAAAACTAATAAAAACTAGGGATGCACGATATAATCGGCCCCTATCGGTATCGGCCTTAAAACTGAATGTCGGACATCGGCCCCCCCACCGATATTTAACCCGATATTTGATCAGCTTCTGAGTTTCTAAAGTCTAAAAAAAAATATATATATATATATATATATACTACTTCTTCTTCTTCCTCAAAAACGTCTTATTTACAGACTTAAAAACTTCTAAAGACGAGGGAAAAAATATTGATCCATTAAAATATCCCAATATCTTCATATGCTGATATATTGCCATTTAAAAACACCATATCAATCTCTTTTACTAATGAAATATTGCTATATGTCATCGTTATGCTACGAAATCCCCCGAAAATTCACCAAATGTTGCCATATTTTTATATGTTGATATATTGACGCGGTATCGATCTATTTTACTAACAAAATCTCACAAGAATTTGCAAAATATCAAGAGAGTTTGTAAGAGAACGATGAAATTTCACCAGATTTTGAAAGTAAAATAGATCGATACCGCGTTTTTAAAAAATCTATTTGATATCAGCATATGAAAATATATTTGAGTATAATATTTTTCAAAGTGTCAGAAATGGATAACAAAACTGCTATTTTCAATGACTACTTATTTTTGTCCAGCTTTAACATCGGTATCGATATCGGTTATCGGCTACATGAGTTTTAAAATATCGGCATATCGGATATCAGCCAAAATCCCAATATCCTGCATCCCTAATAAAAACACAACATTTAAAAAATGAGAATATTACATTTGAGCAATAAAGTTTTTGATAGAGCAATGTTTCCTCTATGAAGAATATATTTATTACCTGAAAGCCTCGTGGAACCCATATTTTAAATCATTGACTGACTTTGTATATATAAAAAAAAGATAAATCAGCACAGGCCTGTTAGCCATCGAACTTCTGGCCAGAGAAAAAACCCGTAATATGTAGCCAAC
>JAGKQL010000068.1:4227032-4247620 GCA_018398635.1 Cyprinodon brontotheroides | reverse complement strand
CACTGATCATTTATTGAACAGGATGGAATAATTTCATATTTAAAGTAATTTTAGATGTTTGAATTCTGAATATGAGCGACTTTTCCTTTAACCTCCTGTAAAGTATTTCCATGTACTTTACAGTAATTTACCTCCACACATTTTGCATGAGTTACTTAGACTTAGACTGTACTTTATTGATCCCATGGGAAGACTCCCTCCGGAAATTGAGGTTACCAGCAGCTCACAGGGCAAAAAATTATTAAGTTAAATTAAGTTAAAATTAAGCAAAATACAAATAAATATGGAGTTCACATTTAAAAGAAAAAATAAAAACTCTATCACACGTGTCATAAGAGTGGTTTAGATGCAGCGCAGTGTCACTGAGAGAGCTTTCATTGCTGTCACATGCAAGTTGGATAAAAACGTTAAGCCTCTTCTATCAACATTTAGCCTCGCTACGTTTTTTTCTGATTGAATTTCATGTTGATTTTATGTATACACATGCATATTTTTATCCTGTGCGGACAGTGCTTTTATTTTATTTACTTTTATTTATTTATTTTTTATTTATTTTAGTTATGTTATCTTTTTTTGTGCAGCACTTTGGAAACCTTGTGTTTATTGAAATCGTGCTATATAAATAAAGTGGATTGGATTGAACTTGATTGATCTGAAAGGTTCTTATTTGCCGTGTGAGTCGTGTTGTTTCTAGAAGCACTAAAGTGGACTTTGTTTGGATTTAAAAAATCACAGCCACCCTCTCACTGGTCCAACACTTCCTGCTTTCCACTCCCACACTCTATTACACCATGTGTCTGAGCTATTATTGGCTCAACGGAAAGGCCTCCTTCCAGGTGTGTCATGCTGAAACTAGCTCTGCCCTGTGGCCTCCCTACTTTCTCCTTTCTCAGCTTAGATCTGCTTCCACTCTTGACCTCATTGAAGCTTCAGTCCAGAGGGAGGAAATGTTGCTGAGCTGCTTTTACCACTGAGATGCAAAAAAAAAAAAAAAAAGAAAATTCTCCCCTTGAGTTAAAATTGTTTTGGATCCATAGTAACCTACTTGTTGCACACTAGCTGGTGAAGAGGACATGTCCGCCGCCTGTAACTGGAATGTTTCTGCTCCAGTTAACCCTGCTATATGTTTTTTGGCTAAACAATGGGGGGCTTTGGGAGCGAAACGCAGTGATGTCACAGGGATCCAACAGCATGCCAGGCATCTTTTGAATGTTTCACATAGGAGGACATCTCTACAGGCAGATTAGAAGCGTGGGGCTTTTTTTTTTTTGCAGCTTTATGGATAGAAGCAGAGGATTTTTGTGAAATGTGTAATTGCGGTGATATGGGTCCGTCAGTTGTGGACACAGTCGAGGATCTGAGGAATATTCAGCAGTCCTTGTGGGAAGTAAGTCCAACAGGCTGTGTTTGTTTCATCGCTCATGGCGGTCTGATAAGAAGGCCTATTCAGTCCTAACTGATGGAAAGTTTGCTTAACTGTTTTTTTTATTTAAATGTTTAAAAAAATGTATGGCAAAGCGATTCAAATAGAGCTTTAATATAGAATAATTATTGTTGATTTGCTTATAAATATATAAATTTGAGAAACAGCGGCCAGAGTTTGTTGATTGATAATTATTTCCTAAATCAAACCTTTTAGTCTAAGAATCTACACAGCTTTTAGGAAACTAAAGAGACCAACAGTTTTTTTTGGGAAAAAAACAAACAGAGGAGCGAATCTTTGTTTTGCTTATTCTCAAGTTGTCATCGATTTGCTCTCCGTGTTATTTCTATGCACTGTTATTTTATAACTTTGTTGCCGAGCAACCCTGGTGACTCATTTCCATGTGTCCTATCTCTGCAGCTGCACAAGCTGCTCACAGACCTGCCAGATGACATGCTGGAAGACAGCAGAGACTCCTCCTCCCCTGAGCTGGAGAGCTCTACCTACAGCCGTAAAAACACCGGCAACAGGTAACACATGTTGCTGTTGACACATCAGTCGGGTTTGGTGAAGTTAAGGTGTGGCTGAGAGCATGGAGAAGCTGCAGCGTATCACAGTGATGTGTTTTTACCTTCATTCAGCCCTCAGCCAAAGTGGAACCAGGATTGGTCTGATCATGTACAGCCAACGTCTCATGCACAGGTTGTCTTTGACTTCATATTGATTATCACTTTCTAAGATTAAAGTAAATAAAATAAAAACATTTATAATGCTTTGCTGTCTCCCTGCAGGCCTCTGAAGTTGGCTCACATGATGAGTACGCCTATGAGGATGGTCCTGGGTATCCTAACGGACATCTGAGTCACCCTCCTAATCCATTACTGCCTCACGGATGGAACCGGGATCATCACTTTGTTCAGGAAAATCAAACACGCACAAACATGGACTCAGATGATTACGCAGAGACCGGGGATTATTCTGCAGAGTGTGAGCCCATGTCGTATCCTGAAAGCACCACAAACCATGTGGATTATAACGGAGACGGAGGCTACAGCAATCACCATGGGGACCACGGCAGCAGAAGCCATTTCCAGGTGAGTGAACCAGTTCAACAATGATCAGGATTCTGTGCTTTCATCCGTGCCGGGTCTGTAGTTGCGTCTGTGTTAGTGTAAACATTAAAAGCTGGTTTGAAATTATGCTGTTTTAGGAGTTATGCATGTAACTGTGGGCTTTACCTTGTGCTGCAAATAAAAAAGGAAAAGGTACTTTAATTTATTCTTTAGTTAAAGTGATGTTAAAATTGCGAGGTTTCACCTAAAAAGTACAATTTTCTTTCCAAAAAAAGTTATATAAAAAAACAACAATGCACTGGACTTTTCCAAGTTTGAAGTGGTTTCTCTTCCATCCAGGAAGCTTTTTCAATTCAAAATGTCAGAAATAGCGTTGAGTTCAAGGCTTTATACAGGGCATGGAACACACGCAAATTGAACCTGACGAGCAGGAATGTGGGTCGTTTTGTTTCTTTAATAGCCTGTAATACCTGGATATATCTTCCTTCCTGCTATCACCCCCTTCTAATTACAGGGGACCAGAGCACTCTCGCGTCTTCTCCCGGGCCAACAATTCCTTTTACCTACCCTCCCTTTTCAATTCAATTAAATTCTATTCAGCTTTATTTCTATAGCTCCAAATTCACATCATATCATCTCAGGTCACTTTCCAGTTCACCAGATCATCCAGTCAGATTGATTCAAAGTTTTCTATCTAAGGAAAACCAGCTGGATTGCATCACTCATTGACTCTTCAGCAATCCCTCTCACTAAGCATGCTTGTAGCTTACAGTGGAGAGGAAAAACTCCCTTTGAACAGGAAGAAACCTCCAGCAGAACCAGGCTCAGTGTGAGCTGCCATCTGCTGAGGCCCCACTGGGGTTCAAGGAGACAGAAGCAGACATAGAAAACATGAAGCATAGATACAAAAGGCAACTGTCAACCAGCTCCACAGGCGGCCCGTCCAGGAAACACACAGCCAGGCAGAGGACGAGACTCCGAGCCAGCTCCCATGTCAGAGGATGAAGAGAGCACATCCAGTTAGTCACAGTCAGAGAAACAGGACTACACTGGAAAACAGGCCAAAGCTCCAATATCTAGAAACAAAGGTGTTGATGGCAGCAGCACAGCTGATATTTCTCTCAGGATGGAGTCACAGCGAAACAGGAACAGACCAGGATGAAGCTACTATGAGAAAAGGAGAGAGAGCAGAGGCGTTAGAGATTGAACTAACAGATTCTGCAGAGTGGGAGAATAGAGATAGAATGATGAAAAAGGGGTCCCCTATGTCCTCCAAGCAGTCCCAAGCCTATAGCAGCAGAATCATAGAGATAGCTCAGGGATAACCTGAACCACTCTAACTAGAAACTTTATCAGAGACATAGAAGTTTCTCAATTCACGAGCAGCGATGCGTACTAGCCGTTCTCGTCAAATCCGGTCTGGCGAAGCATGAGGAAGATCGGACCGGTGAGAACACGAAAGCTAGCTGCTGCACGCATGTGTATTGGAGCAGAAGCGTGCTATTGGCAGATCGCCATCACGAGGCGCACGTTGTTTAGCCATTTCTTTCAACAGTCAAAACTATTTTTTCCCCTACACAAAAGACATTTTGAAAACAATATTTTTGAAAATTTCTAAAGCTTAAAAGCATAAAAAAAAATGTAACCGCGAAAAAAACGCCATCAGAACGAGCGGTAGGTTCACACATAACTAGATCGAGAAAAGAAGTGCACTACAGGCGGGTAACTTTAGCCCTAGCTGCGGTTACCACCGGAGGTCTGCTGGTCACTCTGGTCCGCTCAACATCGGACTTTTTTATTTTTGACTCTAACTCTGTAAACAGACCACACAGGAGGCTTCAATGTGATAATGTTAACATTCTTCAAACGATTTCAAAACGTGCTTTTGAGTTAGAACAACAGCAGCAGAAAGTAATGCTTTAACTTAACACTGGCGCTGAGCGCCGTCTCAATCACAAAACGTAGCGGGGCATTCCTGGGGAAGCCGGTCAATAGTCTGGAAGAACGCATACCACGTCTGCTCTGATGCATGCTTTCGATAGCAGGGCGGTGAGAACAACATCAGGATTTGGGATTTGATTCTAGAATCTGGCGCTTCTCGAGAATTGGAGCGGTACTTTCGGGTTGAGGCTGATGACGCGGTCACGGCAAATACCTGGTAGGCTTCGGGGTCAAATCCATATTGAGGCACCTGGCGGGAACAGCTTTCAGGTATTACAGGCTAACAAAAGAAACAAAATTACCCCTCATTGCAGTAGGGGCAGACCCAAGGTTTGTCAGGTTCAATTTGCATGTTTTTAAGCCAAACCAAGGCTTTTGTTTTTGTCCACTCTATAAAAAGCCTTGAACTTAAAGTTGCTTCTCTGACATTTTGAATTGAAAAACTTCCTGGATGGGAAGATAAACGCCTTCAAACTTGGAAACAAAAATCCAGTTTTTTTTTTTTTTTTGAATGACTGTGACCTGGATCAGTTAAAATCTTCACCAGCATACCTTTTTCTTTATTTTGATCTTCAGAAATTAAACTCTGGACTGGGTGACCATGGTGGTAATCAGTACAGGGTTACCTATAACCCTCCACATCCTGCCCATCAGCCTAACATGGTGAACCCTCATGGTGCTCAGCAACAAGATCAATTCGACCAGCTGCAGAGGGAGTTTCTTGATTCGACGCAGCGTGAGTTTCAGTAATCTTTGCATCCATGTTGGATTAAGTCTTTGTTTCGATTGTCTTTAGCAATGCAATAAGTTTCAACTTTTATTTAGAGAAAATGGTTCACTGCTGTAATCTAAAACAATGTGATATGTTGAGAATTATAAAGCCTAACCAACTAATGGGCTGATCTTTAGGGGTTAGACCCAGATTTAATCATAACTTAAGCAGCCATACAGTAAATAAGAGTCACTGGTGAACTTTCCAAATCAATGTCATATTATCTTATGGTGTTAATGTGGGTTTTGTATTGAAATGGTGGAGATTTATTACAGGAAGCTTTAATTGGCAGACACTATGATATTCGCAAACGCTATTAAGATCCGCAGACGTCACAGAATTGACTGTTTTGCTGTGTTAAATTAAAGAACGTGCTCTGAGCTGTAGAAGTTTTGGAAAGCTTTTAAAGGAAAAGTCCGGTCAGCAAGGAATAATCAACGGATCATTATTTATACCTAATACTAATACGTTTGCAGTGATTTAATGAATTTAGCGTTTATCAGTAAAACAATTAAAATCTGGGAGCGGCCATGATTTTGCCCAAATATAGTAGCCCCTCCCTCCTGCCATCTTCCAGCAGTGGCGTCACGGTGCGGTAAGCCTAGCGCCATTCTCCCAGCTTTCCAAGCTAAATCAATGGGAACTACTAGACACATCTGCAATCAACAACAATTATTGAAGATTTCCAGAGGACTTCACCATTGAAATTCACCAGAGCTATAGTGAAACTGACAATGCCCGTGCATGGCAGCTGGATGCTGGAATACATCGGGTAAAAGTGAAAAAAAGAGTTATTCCACCTTTCTGATTCCTGATCCTCCACGGACGGGTTGGTCGTTGGATGCGCCAACTTGAAGAGGAGGAGGATTTGCCATCGAACTTCTGGCCAGAGAAAAACCCGTAATATGTAGCCAACATTTGGAAGAAGAGTGTTTTCAAGATGACTTGGATAATAGCGGCGTTGTGACAAACACCAGATACAGCACTGGGACTTGATCAACGAGCCGATGCCGCACCGTGACAATGTCACTAACCAGTAGGTGGCAGTAGTGTTCTTTGACAAACATGGATGCCTCCAGTAAAAGCACATTCACATGAAAATTACTCTTAATTAAAACACTGATCATTTATTGAACAGGATGGAATAATTTCATATCTAAAGTACTTTCAGAAGTTTGAATTCAGAATATGAGCGAACTTTTCCCTTAAAAGATTATTTGTAAAAGTAATGCTTTTACTAGGATTGTAAATTATTTTAATATCCAAATGTTTCAGAAACTGCCAATAGGGAGCAGGTCGCCCAGCTGCAGGTTTTAAACAAAGCTCAACAGAGGCAAATAGAGGACTTGGAGCGGAAACTGGAGGATTCACGCCGTAATATGAGATACATCGAGCATCAGTTTGCAATCGTCAAAGGTTTGTTTCACAACTTTTATCTTCTCCACCATAATGGAGAACCTTGTGCCTCTAAATCATTTCACAGTTTAGTCTTTGCCATCACTTATAGCCTGGTGTCATTATTTATAACAAATGGTTAACAGATGAAAAAGATGGCCTTGCTGTCAGTTTGAAGGAGTCCAGTCGACTGATAGAAGAGGCGAAGAAAGGAGAGGTTCAAATGCAAAACAAGCTGAAGGTGTTGGAGCAGCAGGTACAGATCCTCAGGGAGAAAGACCAGGAGGTAAATCAGCCTTCCATCTTATCTACTGTTTTAAGCTGAACTCATTTGATAATGTGTTAACAACCACTTAACTGCACTCATATCTAATGCTACATTCAGACCGCAAGCCAGCAGAGGCAGCTGGTTTACATGCAAAGTCAATTGTTGACATGCATCAAGGTGCAGCAAAAGGTCCTGCAGCGCTTTTCGCAGCTGAAGCGGCAACACATGAGCTTCAGAAGCAGCAGCTGAAGTTTAAAAAATTTAACTTTAGCTGCTGGACGCGCTACGTCAACCAATCAGAGAAGCTGATCTGGGAGCTGGCAGGGAGACAGACACAGCACTGCTGATGCAGAGCGCTATGATCACTCCTCTGAAACTGTTTATTAACGCCTCGATTAACTTAAAATATGGAAACCTGCCGGCAGAATATGTTAAGCTTTTATTATCCTGCTGCCCGCCAGTTTGGATTATGTACGCGATCCAAAATGCCTTCCAGCTGCAGCAGCGAACAGTAGCGGAAATATTAATAAATATAAATAATATTTGAAGGCAGGATGGTAATCTTGATGAACTGACTGCTTGGGGTTTGGAAAAATCGATTTTTATATCATGATTTTCAGCTGCTAATATAATGATTGATCTTTCAGTTCCTAGTATATAGATATTAGTAAACTAAACATTTTGTATCTAAAAAAAGAAGGAAAATGGCTAGCTTACTGCACCACCGCTCTGGCAGATAGAGCTGTGGAGCCCCTGCACTTCAAATCACTTCAATCATTGCCATATCTGTAGATTGAGGCAGTCACAGGCATTAGGAATAACTAAAACCCGAACAACATGGATACGAAAATAACTGATCCATATCTTCTGCTGCACATATACAGCACTTGCTTTTATCTTTACATTTCATTTTGAAAGCTTGGAAAAATATTGCAATATATAGTGATATTTAGGGATGTAAATAATAATCGTTTTGTATCGATGCATCGATCCAACAACCACGACGATCCGATGCATCGATCCGTCCGGAAGAGAATCGATTAATCTTTTTTTTTTTTTTTTCCTCCGGTTTATTTTTATCCATTTTGCTCCTGGGCGTAATTCTCCCTCCGTGCTGCGGTGGTGGCGCTAAACCTATTTTGCCCTCCTACCTACGCTTCCTGGTTATACTCTTACAACAGTGAACTTGACACAGACATTTTTAAATTACTCTCAATATTGAAGCGTGGTCTGCGCTACGCTGTGGGTCTAGGCATGCGGCTTGGGCGGTGAAGAAGTGTAAGGGGCGAGTTTAGTCCCGACAGCGGAGAGGGACATGAGAGACCAAAAAGGCGGAGATCCAGGTGGAAAAAAGGGTCCCAGCGTTCTCGCGCACCCTCAGCTCTTCTAGCGGGTCAAACTTCCTGCGAGTTGTTTTCCGCCAATTTCGGTCCTAATAGAAACAAAACAAGCCGGCCTCCTGCCTGCGGCACTGTTTGAGGTCAGCTACAATTTGGGAGAGGAGCAGCGGGCGTCTGTGGAGGCGGGGATTGAATTGCACTCATTCGCTGATTTTGTGCAGTATTTTTGATGCAACTTTTCTATTTCTGTTATTTGCTGTTGTTTCTCAAAAAAAAATGCATGATATTACAGCTTTCATTGATTTATTTCAAATTTGAAACTTTGTTTAGCCTGTAAGGTGTAAAAAATAAAATGAAACAATCGAATCGTATCGTGGTGTGTTCTTGAGTATAAAGAAAATAATCCGAATCGTTGTCAGGGAATCGATACTGAATCGAGATACATGCCATGATGGATGTGATTTACACCCCTAGTGATATTAACATATCGCAATGATATTATATTGTGACCCAAGTATCGTTACACATGTAATATCACAATACCCCTGCCAATAATCACCCCTACTTACTGCACAGATGATGTTTTCAGGTGGACTTTCTCACTTAAAAACACATTCAAACTACTTTTTACCCACTTATAACAGCAAATATAGCTGCCATTGTTACAGGCGAAGAAAAGATTGGGTAGCTCCGCCCATCAGGCGCACTTTTAGACCGCACAGCTAGAGCAGCATAAATGCTTCAGCCGCCCAGCAGAACTAAAGTTGTACAAGCATCAAGAATGAAGCAGCACGCAGGTTTTGCTGTCTGAACGTAGCATAAGATTCCATCATTAGAAGTTTATTTATGTAGAATTAAGGAAATTCAAGTTAAATCAACATATAAACACAAGTCAATTGAATGTGATTAAACAGATTTTCCTACCTTATTAGACAAACATTCATTTAGAGAATAGTAAAAGCTTCTTGTTTATGAAGGGGTTTGATGTTTCAGAACACGAAGAGGCTGAAGGTTGCTGATGCTGCAGTGGACAGCATGAAGCAGCAGATGCTGGAGCTGTGTCGCTCTGACACTCTGTCCAGAACGCGGGAGCAGCACGACAGAGACCTGGCCACCATGAAGGAGCAGCACCAGGCTGCACTGCTGGCTCTGGAGCAGAAGCTTGACTCTACCTCGCAGGCTTTTAATGACCAAGCAAGTAGTTTTAATGAAACGTGCTCATCAGAACTAATGCAAAACATATCATTTTGAAAGTTAGAATGACGGTTTTGATCACCTACTCTGTTCTTTTGTTTTTTGTTTCTAGATTGATGTCAGTAAGAAGCTTCAACAGCAAGTCAAGCAGCTGGAACGTCAGAGAGAAGAAGAGCAGCTGGAGAGAGCCAGGATCGTTAATTCTCTCACCCAGCGCCTGGAGGAGAGTCAGCAGCAATGTGCCAAGCTGCTGCAGACAAGTTAGTAAAGTATCCAGTGCTGAGGCTATACTGCTGTGAAGAACGTTCACAGCTCTACAGATTTCTTTCTTTTTTGGCTTCTTATCTCATCAGGCATTTCAAATCAAAATTAACCTGACTGCATAAAAAAGGCTCCAAAAAAAGTTCCCAGATGATTTTAACTGTTAGGGTTTTAAAAGAAAGCTCTGTGTTTACACCTTGAAGCTTGTAGCTTTTTCCTGAAAAGAGATTTAAATAAAACTTTATAACTTATATGTATTAAATAACCAGGAGACAACAGATTTTGATATAAATTGTAATTTAAGAGATCAGAGAAATTGCTTTGAGTTACAGAATGCAGCTGCTCTTAACCCGGGACTCACTTCTACGTGAAGCGGCCTCGATAAACAGTTGGAGACGCATTTTATACTACATGTGCAGTAAGGGGTGTAAATAATAATGCGTTTTGTTTAGATGCATCGATCAGCAGCAGGCGATCTGATGCGCCGACGCGTCCTACAAGATAATCGATTCATGTTTTTTTTTTTCCTCCGGTCTGTTTTTATCCATTTGCTGCTGGATAAAAATTCTCCCTCCGTGCTGCGGTGGCGCTAAACCTATTTTGCCCTCCCTACCTACGCTTCCTGGTTGCATACTCACTTACAGCAGTGTGTTGCAGTGAAGCTTCACACAGAGACATTTTTAAATTATACTCAATATTAAAGCGTGGTCTGTGCAATGCTACAGCTGTGGAGTACTAGAATCTGACGGCTGGCGGAAGTGAAGCGAGTTTGAATCCGGCAGCGGAGAGGGACATGAGGAACCAAAGATGCGGAAGTCCAAGGTGGAAAAAAAGGTCCCACAGCGTTCTCGCGCACCTACGCTCTTCTAAGCGGGTCAAACTTCACGCAGTTGACTTTTCCGCGAATTTTAGGTGCTCAACGGACCAACAAGCCGGCCTCCTGTCTGCTGCACTGTCTGCGGTCGGCCCCACAATTTGGGAGAGGAGCAGCGGAGCGTCTGTGGAGGCGGGACGTCTGGAGCCGAGGTATTGCATTGAACTCATTGCACTGATTTTCTGCAGTATTTCTGCAGTATTTTTTTGATGCAACTTTTTCTACTTCTGTTATTTGCTGTTGTTTCTAAAAAAGATGCATAATAATATTACAACTTTCATGGATTTATTTCAAACTTGAAACTGTTTAGCCTGAAAAAATTAACGATCAATCGAATCGAATCATATAGTGGTGTATTCTTGAGTGTCAAAAAAACAAAACGTGTTGCACAATGCTTGCACACTGTTGCACTTTTATCCACAGCTTTCTTTCCGCCGTCATCGTAGGTCACTCTAAATGCAAAGTGGTCCCATACAGCAGACCTATAAAGTGCTGCTGGCGCGTCTTCCAACTCCTGTTCTTTCCCACTCGCCATACCCACACAATTCTCCACAACAACTGATTTTTTTCTGCTACACCCGGCTACGCTGCTTCGCTTCTTCTTCTTGTTTACTACTGGTGGTTGGCTTTGGTCGCAGTACCGCCACCTTCTGCTCTGGAGTGTAAACGCTTCGCCTATGAGAAAAAGGAGCAGCGCATAAACCGAACGAAACACACGCGAACCGAACCGAGACAGTCGAACCGAACGGTTCAGACGGTTTTCAAAAACCGTTCCATCGCCAGTACTGATGGGTTAATGAGGCGTTCCAACATGTTGCCGAAACTAAAGATGCCGCGTTTATAGTGTGTCACTGAATACTGAAACCTGCTGGATCTTTGAAAATTCCTACAGGCAACCTACGTGAAAGACAACTGACAATGATTGGATGACTTATATTATCATTTAAGTCTTTTTATGTTGTATTGTATTATGTACACTTTGTGTAAATTGAAAATTAGGACAAATATTAGATGAAAATGATCTCAAACAGATCATTTTGTCTCGATGCTTCTCCGTATTTCTTGGTGAATTTGATGACGCACCGTAGGAGAGCACAGGTTTTTTAGGCTTTTTGACAAATACGCTTATAAACACAGTTTAGTGCAACAGTCTGTTTTAAACAGCTCCTGTATTGGTGACTTCCATATAACAATGCAGGCACTGACATTGGGTTTTGTTCTGTGAGGCCAATGCATGCTAGCCTCGTGAGACCATCCTGATCTCGCGAGCTTTCAAGGTTTCACTCGCAGATCAGTCTGCAGACTCTCCGTTGAAGAAAATTTGGAGCCGTTCACCAAACGAACGTCCAATCAGCGTTGGCTTTGAGGCGGGTTGAGGTGTGACGCAACGAGAAGCGCGACAGTTCAGTCTAAAGAACATGGCGGCTTCAGCCGATGAAACTAGCGTTAGCGTGGCTATCGAGCAAGTTTTATGGGAATTACAGAGTATTTCTTCACTGAAAGAAGAGCAAAACACTGCTCTGGAGGCTTTTCTCAGAGGAAAAGATGTTTTTGCTCTTCTCCCGACTGGTTTCAGCAAGAGTTTGATCTATCAATTGGCTCCTCTTCGTCGTCGCTCTGTTAGTACGTCATATGCTTCGTTGATCTGATTGGTTTATTTGTCCCATCAACCAGGAATCAGAAATACTTTGATAATCCCAGGGAGAAATTACTTTAGTTACATTAGCCATCAGTTTGGGGGTCCTTAGCCTGGAAAACGTTGAAGACCTCTGCTCTAAGGAGTAAATATTTTCATAGTATGGTCGGTTGGTCTGTCTGTCTGCCTGCCTGTCTGTCGTTGTTGAGTTGCTTTGTTTATTATTCTTCAGATTCGGTGCAAGAAATGAGCCAAATGCAGATCAAACTACAACAAGCCCAGTCGGCGAAGGCACTGAGTGAAAACATGAACAAAGTTTTACAGGTTTGTTCTTGTTTTTTGTATTTATTAAAAGTAAAGAAACCCATTTTGAAATGCATCTAAACAACACTGTTTATACTGGTGAACTTTTTTTTTATCTTAAAGGAAGATGTGGCTGAGCTGAAAGAGCAGATTAATCTGTATGAATCTGCATTAAAATATGGCATAGTAGCATTTGACCCAACTAACGACTCAGAGACCCATCTGTCTGAGTCCTGCATAGATCTGGGACTGAAGAAGCCTGAAAGGAAGAACGGCACCCTTCACAGGTACTCCATGATCACTGGGGGTCTGTAGCCCCATCTACACTACACTTTGAAACCCTGCCGAGACCGGTCCGAGCACGGTAACCGAGGTAACGGCACGCAAACTGAACCGCCCTAAACTAGTACTAGTTCAACAGCAGGGCTTTGTTTCATCTGTGGCTCGGTTCTCTGATAACAAAGAGCGCATGAGCAGACTAGGTCATCTCCTTACAGTCGGCTTGGTGCTTCTGCTGCTCCTGTGTTAAATAGCAGAGAGCGGCTTTGCTAAATTTGCTGTGATCAGTGGGTGAAAAGTAGTTTTATATATTTTTAAACGAGAAACTTCACCTGAAAATACCGTCTGTACAGTCAGTTAATCCAGATTACCATCCTGCCTTCAAATATTTTTTCACTGTCGGAGCTGCTCTGTACGGAATAGGATTAGGGCCACTGAAAAAAATATGTTAACTGATTTTTAAATTTTATTTCAGTTTAATATTTTAGGAAAAAAGGTTTTTTTTTATTGTCAATTCAAAAAATTCAGAATTCTAAGAAAAAAAGTCAGAATTCTGAGATTAAAGTCAGAATTCTGACTTTTTTTCTCAGAATTCTGACTTTTTTCCCGTACTAAACTGAAATAAAATGTAAAAATCAGTTAACTTTTTTTTTTTGCAGTGGCCCTGTCCTCTTCAGTAGCTCGAGGGCCCATGCATTGAAATGCTGGGGTCCCAGCGGCAGCTGCTTCGAGGCCATTTCGCCTCTTGGGTTTCCTCTGCTGTTCTTTCAGGTTGAAATGAGATATAGCGGTTTCTGTCGTGTCAGGCTGCGAGGCACCAGGGAATGATAGAAGCAAACTGTATTTTTGACGAGGCTACTACTACCTTTTAAGGTAATCTAGGCGTTAATAAACAGTTTCAGAGGACGATCATAGCGCTCTGCATCAGCAGTGCTGTTTCTGTCTCCTCTGCCAGCTCCTGTAGATCGTTTCTCTGATTGGTTAATGTATGCCGGGCCCAGCAGCTGTGTGCTAAATGTTTCCAATCCAATGTCACCAACAAATCAGCTGAATATGATACAAGAAACTGAGAGGAACAAACTTCAGGTGTATAGAGAATCCCAGAGAATCTAGAGAGCAGTAGTACCGTAGATCGTCACTAGGAGGCGAGGACCCAAGCTTGGCACGGTTAACTGAGCCAAGCTTGGTCCGAGCTCGGCACGGACCGGTTTCAGAGGGTAGTGTAAATGGCGCTTACACACAGCATCACAGCTCCACCTGTTTTCCTGGGACTCAAAGTTTGTTCTTCTGTTTCTCCAGTTCTGTTCTGAATCACCTGTCAGAATCCAAACTGCCCAAGGAAGAAGCTCTGCGGCTGCTGCGCATGGAAATGCAGCGCTGCCTGGGGTGTCTGAAGGCGAAGAGACAGAAGACCAATCAGCTGCAGGACGAGCTCCAACAATCTCAGGCTCGGGTCCGCGAGCTGCTGGCCGAGTTGGAGGAAGCAAAGCTCAGCTCTACAGTAAGGGACAACCCCCCCCCTCATGGATTAATGGTTTTGAAGATTACGTTTGATTAACCAGCACAGGAGCTAGTAGAGAGAATCCTCCTCCCCTCTTTTTCAGATTTTGTCACAGAACAACTACTAAATTTAATGTTTTTAATGAGGCTTAATGTGACGGATCAAATCAGAGTTGCGTATAGTTCTGATGCGAAACAGGAAAAAAAAAAAAACAGCATTGATATTTTTACCAAACAAAATCTTGAAACGTTTGGAGTGCCGTGGAATTGAATCAGTTTCTGTGTGGAATCGCTATTCAATGCAGCTACATTCAGACTGACAGTTGGTTTGATGTAATGTCTTAATGTAAATCCCTTTATTGGCTCACGATGGGGAAATTCATGGGCTGCCATTGTGTGGCACCCGGGGAGCAGTGTGCGATTATTAGTCTTTAATCAGGAACCCAGACTTGAGGCTGTGACGATTGAACTGGGATTGAACTCTAACCACTCTGCCAACACTCCCCCGGACCGGGACATGCCGGTGTAGGTACCAGATCTGCTGGGGTCCTGCTTCATGCCAGTGACGTTACACTACGTGATTGGCTGAATGTTGCCATATGATTTAAAACATTGTGGTTGCTCTGACAACGACAATAACATCATGCAGCGTCCGTGTGCCGAGTCGGGAGCATCTGTAGCGTTAGCGTGTCTAATGACCAATGAAGTTTTACTTGATTGATAAAAAAGCAGAAAAAAATCTATTTATGGTGAACAAAGTAACTTTTAGACCATGATATGAAGGGGGGGAGCCGGGTAGCGCTCTAGCTAGCTGTGCTCAGCAGCTAACAGGTTAGCCTCTTTTAGCTCGGTCAGTTAGCCATATTAAGCTCAGGGTTCCCGCTGGTCCTTAAAAAGTCTTAAAAGGAATTGAATTCTTCAAAATAAAACTAAGGCCTTAGTTGGTATTAAAATGTCTTAAATCAGTCTTTACGTAGGTCTTAATTTTTATAACATCATAAATAGGATTATTTTTATCACAATTTTTTTTTGTAATCTAAATAAAACGCTAAAATTGACATTTTTTTTATTAAAAAAAAGAATAACGGTGCCGCCATTATTGGTCCCTATAGCGGAACCAATAAAGCGTTGTTGCTGCCGGGACATTTGGGAGATGCACCGTTAACTTTTTGTCTGGAAAATATGAGCAAGTGTAAATGTAACCAAAATAGTCTCAAGCCAAGAGTTTTCTCCATGGCTAAAACCAGGGAACATATACATGTGGCTCAGTGGATTTATGCAAGAAGTCATTCAAGCTCAGAACGATGGGAATTAAGGCAGTGGAGTCGCATTTATGCGAAACGAAACACAAAGCGGCCAAATGGAGTTACAGAGAAACAGCCGGGTATTTCTCAGTTTAGTTCCACCCTTGTCTCTGCAACGCCTCCACTTATCACCAAATCAAACATACTAAGAAAACCATACAAAGAAAAATAGCTGCAAAAAAGACTTAGCACTGGTTATGTTGGGGCTTTAAAACTGATTGGTTTTGTTCCCTGCTAAAACAAAGTTTGTGAATTCAGTTAAATAATTGTTAAAATATATCTGTCATTTGTGTGTTTTTAGCTTTCTTCCTGTATGGGAAGCTTTTCACAATTAGAAACATTAGTGCAATGGTTTATGTTAAAATAAACCTTTGGGTTAAGTTAAGTTGTCACAAGCAGGTTTTTCTTGTGAATTTGGTCTTAAATTTTTATTTCAAGTGGCATTAAAAAAGTCTTAAAAAGTCTTGATTTTAACTTGCCTTATACTGTAGGAACCCTGTATTTTACAATAACTTTTAAATTTGTCAACAACTGTTCGTTTTCTACAAGTAGAATAAGAGTTTTATTTGACTAAGATCTCTAAAAGTCTTTTTTTTTTTAAGATGTTCCATCTGTCATCCTCTGCCCGCAGATCTTAATAAAAAGAATAGAAATAAGCGGAGACTTTTTTTGTCACTTAGAACGCAGTATTTTTCTTCAAAACTGACAATGACTGTTTTCTACTTTCAGCTTCTTTAAATCGCCTATGGAATGTAAAATAATAGCAAATATTGGTAATAATATGTTGACACCCCAAAAGAGAATTTATCCTTAAGAAACGGGTGCAATATAGTTTGTCCAGGTGGTGCTGCCATATGATGACTCATAAGAAGGGGCGGGGCCACGAGCAGATCTGGTACCTTTGTTTCACCTGACAGAACGCCGGGTCATTAATATGATATTCCTGTTTTGAACCTTCAAGTCTTTAGCAGCCTTAAAGGGATTTCCTTTCCAGGATTTTACCCTTTTGTCTGCGTCCTCTAAGCCACACTAGCCCCGTCTTTAGGAAAGCTTCCCCTCAGCATAAGGCTGCCATTACCGTAGCTCTGAGGCAGGAGGGTTTTTGCTGTGCAGTGTTGGTGTCCCATTAGTGGCTTGGTACACAACACTGAAAATAAACTATGTTTCACTCTTTGTAGAAACATTTGAAACGTGAAAATTATAAATGTTGAAAAGTTTCTGTTGGTTTATTCTGTAGCAACACAAGATAAATGCTTTATCAACAGTTTTAAGGCATTGCAAAATCTTTTACTGGGCCTCCACAGGCCAGAGAAACCGACCCGATGACACATCTGGACATGACCGAAGGCGCACAGGAAGAGATGCTGAGGATGCAGGAGGAGAAACAACACCTGCTGGAAAAAGTCCAGGTTGGGTGGAGTTTTTGATATATATGTAGGTGTGTGTATAGTTTTCTTTTTTGTAATTAAATAAAATACTTAATTTTTAATCTTTTCAACATGAAGTTACTTGAAACAAAGAATAAGGAGTTAAAACAGAATGAGGAAAAGCTGAAGTGTGCCAACTCTGAACTGTGCACCAAAATGAGGGAAATGATCCAAGAACTGGACCAAGAAAAACAGGAAGCTGCTGAAAGGTCGGCCTCACAGAAACCTCGATTACATCATAGTTCTTTGAATAATATATTCATGGTGGATCATTTGCATTTTTTTTTTTGATAGGACTGAGCGGATTAATCAGCAGTATAGAGATGATGTGGTGAAGCGGGTCAGAACAGAGCTCATGACGGAGCACAGCGCTGAGCTGGAGCGGCTGACTGCGCAGCACCAGCAGCAGATTCAGGAGCTGCAGTAAGTCTCACATCCTGATCCTGGAAGCTCTTCTCATTATCACTTCATTTATGCATCACTTTTATCTTCCTTTACAGAAACCAGCTGTCAGAAGTCAGTGATAAGATGCTGGCCGTGCAGGAATGTTACATCTCTGTGTGCAACGAGAAGTGTCTCCTGGAGGAAACGATACAGAAGAGAGAGAAAGAAGAGAGTAGTAGGACTGCTGGAAAGCTGAGAGGAGAACTGGAGGCTCAGCATCAGGTCTCAGTGATGAAGCTTAAAGAAGAATGGTCCAAGGAGAAAGAGGCTGAAATCCAGCGGGAAGTGAGCTCTCATGTAGCTTCCACAGACGCCAAATGGAAGAAGGAACTTCAAAAGGTCTGACTTCTCAAACGAATGCTACCCAGCTGATTTATTTTACCTCGTCTGATTAAATTTGATACCTTTTACCTCTGGGGTGCAGATAGAGAAGACCTGGGCTCAGAAGTTGGAGGAGGCTAAGAGGGAGAGAAACTCAGACACTGCTGAGGCGACGTGCCAAACAGAAGAGCTGGAGGCAAACGGTCACGCCGTTTCTGCTGAGGAGCTGGACGCCCGGCTCGCTGCCCAGAAACAGGAAGCTGACAAAGAGCAACGCAAAGCTGTGGAGGAAGCCAAAAAACGAATCCAGAGAGAGTTGGAAGAGAAACACCTGAACGACATGGCCAAGCAGGTGAATGGGGGGGGGGTTATGACAGGGGTCCACAACCTGCGGCTCTTTAGCTCCCCCTTGTGGCTCCCGGGAGCTTTTTCAAAATTTATGAAAATCGATTTGTTTCTTTGTTTTAATATGGTGTGCAGGTTGCAAACAAAAATGAATGTTTACCAATGCTTTAAACATTTGTATTATAAATAAATTTAAACAATAATTGGCGTCAAAGCCATAGAGATCAGTGATCATAACTTGGAAACAGCGCGGCGCGGTGCCAGGCTAACAAAGCTGCAGGTGTGTCTCGGAATATGAATCCCAAAGGGAAAAAAAGGAAGATTGCTGATAAGAAAAGAGGATTCAAATAGGCCGACTCATTTGCCTTCATTATCAATGCTGAACGTTTGCCTGCATTTTCGCTTTGTAATGAGAGGGTGTCAAAAATAAAAAGAAACCTTTGGAAAGGCATTTCCAGGGAAGGCTAAATCTGCAGCCCACCACCAAGCTGGGAGGGAGAGAAAAAGCGCGATTGCAGAATAAATTAGAGGAGCGCAAAGATAGATTTAAGAAGTGGATTGCATTTCCAAACTCCACTACTGCTGCTAGTTTTGTTGCAAGGATGGAAAACCGTCCACAGATCAAACAGGTGGCGCTCTGATGCAGGTATCTGAACTTTCTTCCATTTTTTTTACCCAAATCCTAAAAATATTAATCAGACCAAGGAACGCTGGTGACGGAGGATGTGGGATTTCGGGGTTAGAGAGCACAGCTCTGATGTCACTTCCTGCTTGGTTCCTCATGACTCAATAAACTCCTCCCAACAGAAACACGTCCACCATAGTACCGTATTTTCACGACCATAAGGCGCACCGGACTATAGGGCGTCTCAGTTATGTGTGCCATTTCTGTATTTAACACACATAAGGCGCACCCGGACTATAGGGCGCGTTTTTATATACAGGTACATGTCCTCTCAGGTGGATTTTCTCACTTAAAAGCATATTAAAACTACTTTATTCCCACTGATCACAGCAAATAAAGCTGCAAGGTGTATTTATTACAAAGTATTATTAAAACCTGGGAACCTGCCGTGAGAGACACATCGCTGATGACACAGGGCTGTGATTACTCCTCTGATACAGTTTATTGACGCATAAATTAACTTAAAAAATAGGCAGGATAATAATCTGGATGAACTGACTGCAATGATTAAATTTTCAGGTGGACTTTCTCACTTAAAAAGATTTAAATTATTTAGATGAAAAAACACCTGCTGAGGTGAGCCCGATGCGCCGCGGCCCAGAGGCGGCTGTTGAATTAAGTTTTCAGGTAGAAAAAATAGAGCGGGAGCAAAACTGAGTATGATTGTGTGGTAGCTTTATTCATGTATTTATTACAAAGTATTAATCAAACCCCTCAAAGTCCTCATCCTCTGTTTCTGAAGATTAAACAGCTGCGTAGCTAAATCCGACATGCCAGTTCCCCCTTCTTCTTAGTTTATTGACGCATAAATTAACTTAAAACATAGGCAGGATAATAATCTGGATGAAACTGACTGTAATGATTAAATTTTCTAGGTGGACTTTCTCACTTAAAAAGATTTAGATTATTTAGATGAAAAAACACCTGCTGAGGTGAGCCAGGATGGGAGACCAGCTGCTGTTGAATTAAGTTTTTTAGGTAGAAAAATAGAGTGGAGCAAAACTGAGTATGATTGTGTTTTATTCGATTCATCTTTTTTTCACATCGGCTGTGAGATGGGCACGCAGCGATGGTGATGCGTGGAAAAAACCACCTAGTCTTCTCAGATACACCTGCCTTTCATCATCTCCTCATCGATCCAGCCTTTTCATTTGCGTTAATATCATATGTCATCAGAGCGCTGTACTGTCTCGCTGTCAGCTCCCAGATCAGCTTCTCTGATTGGTTGATGCGGCGCGTCCAGCAGCAAAACTTCAACTTTTCCATCTGAGCAGCAGCAGCGCGTTGGCGGTGCGTCAGATGCTTAAATGCTCCCGACGTGCTGCACCAAAATGCGCTGCGGGACCTTTTGCTGCCCCTATATGCGCGTCAACCATTGACTTTGCATGTAAACTCGCTGCTTCTGCTGCACCTTTGTTTCCCCATGTTTTTCACATCAGCTGTGAGATGGGAACGCATGGAGTTACATATTAACAGCGATGGTGAGGGGTGGAAAAAAAACACCTGGTCTCCTTACATTCAGCCACTCTTTCATCATCTCCTCAATGAGGTGGTCTCAAAAGTCGCAGTTACAACACACATAGGGCGCACCGCACCATAGGGCGCACCGCACATTTTGAGGGAAAAAAAAGACGTTTAAGTGCGCCTTATAGTCGTGAAAATACGGTAGTCATTGAAAATAGCAGTTTTGTTATCCATTTCTGACACTTTGAAAAATAATATACTCAAATATATTTTCATATGCTGATATCAAATAGATTTTTAAAAACGCGGTATCGATCTATTTTACTTTCAAAATCTCGT
>JAGKQL010000068.1:4205033-4226632 GCA_018398635.1 Cyprinodon brontotheroides | reverse complement strand
ACGAGATTTTGAAAGTAAAATAGATCGATACCGCGTTTTTAAAAATCAATTTGATATCAGCATATGAAAATATATTTGAGTATATTATTTTTCAAAGTGTCAGAAATGGATAACAAAACTGCTATTTTCAATGACTACTTATTTTTGTCCAGCTTTAACATCGGTATCGATATCGGTTATCGGCTACATGAGTTTTAAAATATCGGCATATCGGATATCGGCCAAAATCCCAATATCCTGCATCCCTAATAGTCCTTTTCTATAGTGGGATAAAACACTCAGAGGCCGAGGGTTGCTATGCGAGGCTTTTTATAAGGCTTTTACATTTTTGCGGCTCCAGATAGATTATTTTTATTTTGGTCCAATATGGCTCTTGAGCAGTTTGGGTTGTCACCCTGGGTTATGATGACAAAGGAAGGATGATTTCACACCAGCAGGGATTAAACTGTAGACATATTTTGAAGATAAATTTTCTACATAATTTATTTTTTCTAAAAGATCAAGCTTGGTGGTAGATATTTGAACTTTTGTTTTTCAGGTGGAAGGGGCTGTAACCCGGGCCTACAGCCGCTGGATTGAGGATTTGCCTTCCCTACCGGAGCATCAAACACTTCTCCAAAGAGAAAAGCAGAAATGGGAAGAGCTGCAGGAAGAAGTCACAAGGCAGAAAGTATGAGGAGGATTTGTTTTTATGATTATTGTCAACGGCGTTAATCCTTCTTATTTCAATCTTTTAATGTCGCAGGTGTCCCAGGCCCTGAGGGAAGCAGAGGAGGAGCGGCACAAGAAGCAAGTGGAGCATCCTCAGGAGGAGCTGGCAGCTCTGAAGAGCCAGCTAGAGCAAGCCAGCAGAGAGCAAGCCGCCCTGCTGAAAGCTGAGCTAGCTGCAGCCCGAGCAGCGTGGCACAGAGACAAACAGCAGGAGATCTCCATCATCCAAGCCCAAAACCAGCAAGCATACCAAACCAAGCTGCTGGAGCAGTGCAAAAACCTGGAGCAGGCTGTGCAGGGAGTCCGAGAAGATGCTGACCTCCAGAGGAAGGAGCTGCTTCTGCAGATGGAGGCCAAGCTTCAGCAGGCTCTAAGGACGCGAGAAGAGGAGTGGAGACGCCAGTATGCAGAGAAGGAGCTGGCCCAACGACAGCAGATGAAGGAACAGTTTCTATCAGAGCTTCAGGCTGCGGTGGCCGATGTTTCTACACAACTTCTAAGGCCTTCTGGAGCAGAGCTTCAGCAGTCTGAAGATGGAAGGAGCAGCAGCAGGTCTCCATCACAAGCAGCAATCACAAACATCATTGAAACCGCGTGTAGAGAAATGGTGAAGAGGGCAGTATTGGAGGCTAAGAAGGAGTGGAAGAAAGTATGTTTCCATTATCTGCAATAAGTGTGGGTTTCTGCTTAGTTTGTTTATTTATTATTTTTACCTTTACAGACAAGTGAAGAGAAGCTGAGCAGCATCCTAAAAGAAACACAAGAGAGACACACAAGAGAAGTCCACAAAATACAAGGTGTGTATTGCACCTCCATATAGAATATCGCATCATTATTATGTCTTTATAATGTTTAGTTTCTGACCAATTATTGTTCGTCGTCTCCAGACTCTTTGTCTCAGAGGAAGGAGCGGTCATGTTACATGAAGGAATGCACCGAAAGCCTCGGGAAGCTGCAGAAGAAGAATCAGGAGCTCCAGAGACATTTAGAGAAAGCCTGCCGTCAACTTCAGCACCGCATCCGTGAACACAAAACCGCCATTCAACTTCTTAAAGGTATGCATTTTGGTTAACGTTTGTCTGAAACGTGAATAACCCAATCTGACCAGCAGTTGGTGAAGCTATCAAAGAAGATAGATGGTTTGAGAGGGTGAAGAAGGAAGCTAGCCATGTTAAGAAAGAAAAACCAGCCTTAAAGTCGTAGGAAAATCATATTCAAATGTCAAATTATTCTGGCATAAACATGTATGTAAATGTTCTCTTTATGAGATGATATTGTCCCAAAATTAAGAAATTTATATTTTTAAAAAAAGAATCCTGTCTGTTTTTTTCTTTTCGTTAAGCTTTCGTAGGGAAGTACAATTCTACCGCCAGCCTGAACACCTAAATCTCGCCAATCATAATATCAACGGTCATCTGTCAATATGTCGCGAGCTAATCTTACCGGAATCCAAGTTGAAACCAGAATCCTTCCTTCTTTCCCATTGAGTTGCGGCCCCCAGTGTTCACGGGATGGACGCCTGTGTCTTCTAACTGCAGGCGAGCTAACAGAACTGGCAGCTATGCAGGCAAGGGCTTTTCAAACATGTACGGCTGGAAAGCCTTCTACACCAAACCAAGCTTCTGCCGCTCTGCATGCCCCTTCTCTTCCACAACAACATCGCCCCGCTTCTCCTCTAAATAAAAATGGATGACGAGGAGACCTCATCCACACACCTCCCACACTAAAACTCTCCTCCTCTGTGCATGTTTCCTTCATTTTTTGCGAATCCTGACAGCGCCGCTTTACAGCACCAATTTAGTGCTACTTGGTCCCAATGGAATGACCCATTGGGAACCTGCTAGCACTAAGTTGCTAACTGGTTAGCAAGATGCTTCCAATAAACCGTGCAATATTTAAACAATTCCGCCCCCTTGATAAACAACCAATCACATTCACTTTTGTTCACTCGTGTAAAGTCAGTGCACCACCCGGGAGAATTGGGAAATGCAACGGTCGGAACAGCCGCTTCCACTAATATTTTAAACAGAGGAGGTGGACTCAGATTTCAGCTTTCAAAACCTACAATGCATCGCAACCCTAACCCTTTACAGAAGTAACAGAAGACCTCACCTTTCAGCCAGGCCAATGATTCTTATGTACAATGCGCACCCCTTTCAGATTACATAGACAGGTATGGGGCATTGCAGGCTAACAAAGGAAGCCAAATGACCCCCCATTCAGAAGTTAACCGCTTCAATTTGCATGTTTTTGTAAGCCAAAACAAGGCTTCCGTTTTACTACTGTATAAAAGCCTGTATACTCATCGATATTTCTGACATTTTGAATTGAAAATCTTCCTGAATGGGAAGAGAAACGCTCTTCAAACTTGGAAACAAAAGTCCAGTGGATTGTTTTTTATTTTTTTTAACTGAATCTGAAACGTTTTACTTTTTCCTGAAATGCAGATGAGCATGAAGGCAGCACGCAGAAGCTGAAAGAGGAGCACCTGCAGCAGTTGGAGGAAGTGAAGAGAGCTAAAGAATCCTCTGGGTTTGTTTTCCATCCATCCTTTCTCTGCTCTTATCCTGACAGCATTTTGTTTAACAACGTTTTAGTCATGTGCTTCATAAATCTTTTTATTTTCTGGGAGAGTGTTAAGAAAAAAAAATCCATGATTAATTGCAGTTTTGCACAAGCCACATAGGGGAAATAGGAGACATCTGGAAGATCTTTGCTGAGAGGAGCTTGAAGCTGAGCTTTTTGGCCTGTAGGCAGCAAAACGAACATCCTGAACCTGCCTGCTTCAAACCTTCAGGAAACATGGCAGCTTTCTTTTAACAGAGCTTTGAGTGTCCATTTAAAAAATCTGATAATCCTAGAATTTTTCATTTTATCTTCACATCACAATTGAAGTTAAATATTTACCCGTCTGTACAAAAAATCCGAATAAAAACAGGGATGTTTATGTAAAAGATATACATTAATTATAGGAACTCAGTACAGTAGAAGTCATTTCACACCTGCTGTAAACCAAAGATCTAAAAGTGTGCAGCATTTATAGGTCTGTAACCAAAGACCAGTGATGGTGAGATGAAGCCGTTTGGGCTCATTGCTTCAATGACCGCAGTTCATGAAGCTTCATGTGAACATGTCTCCACCTACTGGTGGAGTGCAGAACTACAGTTAGGAATATAATCTATGAATTTTTGCGATTGCTTTTGTTTTATTCCCATTCAAGTTCCTTTGAAATTGTTAATGAATGAATGTTCTGTATTATAAAATCTTTTGTTTTTTTTTTTGTGTGTAAAAAGGTATTAGAAGAAAACAGCCATTTAAGGTACACTGTTTTTCTGCCATTTTAGTGAAATAAACTCAAGCAGACAGTGAAAATGTTTGTGCAAATTGGGCAATGATGAACAAAATGAAGGTGTTAGTCATTGGTATTCAAACATTATTGTTTTTCCACAGTTTTGGTTTTTAATCGGGTTGCGAGTTATGTGTTCAACCAATCTTTTGGTAAAAACAACCAATCTAATTTGCCCAAGCCTGCCCTAGCCTCTTGAGACCATCCTGATGTCGCTGAGCTCAGGGTGTCACTCGGCAATCAGTCTGGAGACTCTCCGTTAAAAGAAAATTTGGAGCCGTTCACCAAGCGAGCGTCCAATCAGCGTTGGCTTTGGCGGGTTGAGGTGTGGCCTTGGCGAGAAGCGCGACAGTTCAGTCTAAAGAACTTGGCGGCTTCGGCCGATGAAAACTAGCGTTAAGCGTGGCTATCAAGCTGCGGTTTTATCCGGAATTACGAAATATTTCTTCACTGAAGAAGAGCAAAAACACTACTGCTCTGGAGGCTTTTCTCCAGAGAGGAAAAAAGTTTTGCTCTTCTCGACTAGTTTTTAGGCAGAAGTAGCCTGGCTTGTGGTTGTGTTTTCGTCGTCGCTCTGTTAGTACGTCATATGCTTCGTTGGTCTGATTGGTTTATTTGGCCCGTCTATCACCAACATAGGCCAATCAGCTAACCAGTATTTTCGCCCCTTCCCAAAATTACTTCAACGGAAGGTTTCCAGATGGATATGAGGAGCAAATCCATCTGGCGGAGTCAGGTTAATTCGTACTAGGGGAAACCATTACAAATTAGTCTCATTTTCCAAAATACTTGTTAAGTATTAACGCAACTTTTAAAAGTCTAAGGAGGAATTCGAACCAATAACCTCAGGAGTGGAAGTCAGTATCTTACAGCTGACGCCTCTGGCAATAGTCATTGCTCAACAGAAAACAATACTACTTAGCACTAATGTTACACCTGTAACCAATGACCTGCTCAGATTTGGATCATTTCATTGTTCAGGCATCCCCCAAAGTCGGGTCCTCGAGCTCAGCTGATTCTAATGGTTGAAGTTAATCAGCTATCGATGGAAATCAGCTTTGCTGGAGCAGGGAAACCTCTAAAACCTGCAGGACAGCGGCCCTCCAGGACCCACTTTGGGGATGCCTGCTATTGTTTAATCTAACCAAAATAGTTTTAACCAACTAGATTGGTTGTTTTTCCAGCCAATCTAGTCTTAGAATCTATCAAACTCTATCCAGCTGACACAAACTCTTCTACAAAACTCCATCTTGACTGAATACTGAGGCTGTTTAAATGCCTGGCGAAGTCCTCGCGTGGTCCGAACCACGGTATCACGGTATCAACGTCATCAATTTTGGCCCCGCCCCTAGATGAATCACGCGCTTTGGGGAAACGCTCGCTTCAGTATTCAACACACACCTCAAAGCCTCGACTTCTCATAACATCACTACAGAAGACCTAATGGTTAGAAGCTCACAGTGGGAAGCTAATTTCTAAATTCTTTTCTGTTTTTCTTTATGTTGTTTTTCCCAATAGAAATTCTGACCTCCAGCAAGCCCTCGAGGAGATGAAGCAGCAATACCTGATCACTGTAGAAAAGATCAGAGGTTAGTGTTGAGAGTGAGACAGAATTTTATGCACAGTACCGTATGCAGGTTATTTAAACTTAAATCCTAAGCAGTCTGCAGTTTGTGACATTAAATGAAACAAAAACAACGGTTTCTTTCTGCTAGGAGACATGCTGCGTTACCTGCAGGAGAGTCGGGGCCGTGCGGCAGAGATGATCCGCATCGAGGTGCAGAGAGAGAGACAGGACACCGCCAGAAAGATGAGGCACTATTATCTGACCTGTCTACAGGAGTTACTGGAGGACGGGGGGAAAACTACGGGGCAAGAGGCTTTAATTGTCCCAAACTTGTTCACATGCTGCATAATTTCTCCTCAGGCTAATTGCATTGATGTTTCTGTCTTCTGCAGTGCTGAGAAGAAAATAATGAGTGCTGCAAGCAAGCTGGCGGCCATGGCTAAGGTGCTGGAAACTCCTGTTAAAAGTAAATCCGGAAAGAATTACGTTTTACAAAGTGAGTTCTGTTTTTTTTTTGTTTTTTTTATTGCTTTGAATTTTTATCCCCAAAAACCTAAGACGCAATATAGGGCCAAGCTAGAGATTTTTTTTAGTTTTTTATTTTGAGAATAAAGCCGTAACAATATGAGAAAAAAGTTGTAATATTACGAGAATAAAGTCGTGACATTATTAGAATGAAGTCATCATACAGCAAACCGTTTCAGAAAGAAAGCTTGGAGCTCCGCCCAGCAGATGACGGCCAACCAGCTCCACCAATCAGCAACCAGAGTCCACTTTGACATCCTGCCCAGTTTGATGCTGCTGCTAAAAGATTTCCTGATTTGTCAAACCGATGCTAAAGTAGAACTTCATACGATGCTCCACATTCCTCATTTTAGGGAAGAAAGGGCTTCTTGGAAGAGTTGTTATAAAATACAACTTTATTCTCGTAATGTTACGACTTTATTCTCTTAATTCTGGTAATTATATGACTTAATTCGCATTATATAATGACCTTATTCTCATGGGGTGTTACGACTTTATTCTTGTAATGTTATGACTCAACTCTGCGTATTAAAACTTTAATTCTACCCTCGTGAATGTTACGACTTTTATTCTCGTAATGTTACTTAATTTTAACTCATAATGTTATGACTTTTATTCTCGTAATATTACGACTTTATTCTCGTGACACAAACATTTACTTTTATTCTCATAGAATGTTACTACTTTTATTCTCTTAATTCTGGTAATTCTCGTCTATGACTTAATTTGCATTATATAATGTCCTTATTCTCGTAGTGTTACGACTTTTATTCTTGTAATGTTACGACTTTTATTCTCATATTGTTTAGTGACTTTATTCTCGTAATGTTATGATTCTTTATTCACCTAATAATGTTATTTACTTTTATTCTCGTAATACTTACCACTTTATTCTCTTTATTCTGGTAATTCTATGACTTAATTCGCATTATATAATGACCTTATTCTCGTAGTGTTACGACTTTTATTCTCGTAATGTTTATTCGACTTTATTCTCTTAATTCTGGTAATTCTATGACTTAATTTGCATTATATAATGTCCTTATTCTCGTAGTGTTACGACTTTATTCTTGTAATGTTACGACTTTATTCTCGTATTGTTATGACTTTATTCTCGTAATGTTATGACTTTATTCTCTTAATTCTGATAATTCTATGACTTAATTTGCATTATATAATGTCCTTATTCTCGTAGTGTTACGACTTTATTCTTGTAATGTTACGACTTTATTCTCGTATTGTTATGACTTTATTCTCGTAATGTTACGACTTTATTCTCTTAATTCTGATAATTCTATGACTTAATTCGCATTATATGATGACCTTATTCTCGTAGTGTTACGACTTTATTCTCAAAATTAAAAAATCTCTAGCCTGGCCCTGATACTCCGTCATAAAAAACATCTGCTGGGATCAGCGTCTGTGTTTTGTGTGAGCAGGCTGTCAGACGGGTGGATCTTCTAACGCCGCTGGAGGCCTGCCAGCTGGAGGCGCTGGTTACAGTACCAACCTGGCGGCAATAAACAAACTTCCTGATTTGAGGCCAGAGCAGCAACCTGTAAACGCTTCCGTGGATCCAGGGCTGAAGCCAAACGCAGCAGCTGGAAGCAAACTTTTAATCCACCAGGACACTTCTGCCCCTCAGGAGGGTTCAGACGCCGCAGGGTCAAAACCCCAAACCTTTAATGCCATCCCACCTTCCTACAAATCTCAGCAGACATCTTCCCAACAGCACATGGATTTTGTCGCTTCGTCTTCGACGGGTAAAATCTCCGACTGGCTTCTGCAAGGAGGCGACTCAAACAAAGCAGTTAGCCGCGCAAAATCAGCAGGACACAGCCGACCTTTCCTCGTCCAGGAGGCTCCAGTCAGAGATGAGAAGCAGGCGGACTGGAGCCTGGCTAGCAGTGACTCAGACTCTGGTCCAAACGTAGCCAGAACGTCACACCCCCGGAGGAGAGTTGAACCACTGAGGCCTTTGACTGTGAGTGAAATGGGAGCATTTGGGGGCTTCACACCTGATGGTTCAGACCTAACAGTGTATCAGGAGATTCCCAAACAGTCGCCTATGACTGAAAACGATGCTCAAGCAAAGAGGAGTCTGGTTAGAGAGCCGATCCCCGGCTCAGAGTGTGAAAACGGGCAGCAGGCTCACTTCAGGGTTCTGTTCGGTGAGCTGAGGGAGCGACAGCAGGACAGTGGGTTCGACAGTCCCACCTACCAGCAGAAATGATAAAGGCAGGGAAGAGGCAGCAGCTTCATAACCTGTGCCTTTAATTCATCATGTTTACATGTTATAAAACATTGAAAACATCTTCAGCAGTTTTGCCAACCATGCTTCATTAATAGAGAAATGCATTTTAAGATACTTTCTTATATATCTTTGTTGCAGAACTTTGCTTTTACTGCAGATTTTGTCAAATTCACACAAGTTCAGCCAAATACAGGAATCCTAGTATGATAGTAAAAATGTTCTGGGACAATTTTAAGAAACAAAAACATGTTTCTGTTCAGAGTTTTAGCTGCTCCTCCAAGCAGGATTAGATGAAAGGGTTTAAATCAGGTGGATTCTTTAAAATGACCCAGATTTTTTTAGGTAAAGCACATGTGGGATCTTGCGAAAGCCTTCCTTACCTTTGTGTTTGGGCTTAATGTCCTGTTGGAACCCCAAACTGCCTCCAAGTTTCACTCATATGAGTCTAAATGTTTCCCTTCCTTCCCTTGTCCATAAAAAAGACCCAAGATCCGAAGCTGACACCTTCAAATGCAACTAAAACTCCCCACATAGACGATCCCGATGTCCTGGAGAAACATTCTGCTCCGTTTGGACACAGCGACATACGAGAAGTTGATTTGATGCTTTTAAAACTAAAATAACTGTAAGGCAAGGTGTTGGAAGTGTGGTGCTGAGGGTCTGCTTTGCTGCCAGTGGTATTTGTGAACCACATAAAGAAGATTTCCCTCCACATTTTCCCCCTCATAGCTAGAAATTAAAAACCTGGACACAGTTGACTGGTTTAACTGGACAACGATCCCAAACTGACTTCTAAACTGGTTTTAGAATCGACAAATTCAAGGTTAAACCTGAATCCGCCCTATTGAAACAAACCTTCAAACCAATAACTTTAATATTGTTACGAGTTTATAGAATTCTACACCTTTAAAAATAACATTCCTCTAAGGAGTGAAAATACAGCAGGAATCTGCCTTATTTGTTCATCTTTTCGATAAACGAGTGTATAAAGTCTGTTCAGCAGCTTTAGCACTTTTCCCACCTTATCTCAGGCAAAATAAATCTGCACAGTTTCAGAAAAGGAAGTTTGGTTCTTGGCGAAGCAGATTAAACGTGTTGATTAATTTTTTTTTTGCTTCATTGTGAAAAGCTAATCTTATTCGCCACTGATTCTAGTTTAACGTTTCTGCAGTAGCTGTAATGCGCGTATCGATCCTCCCATTAAAGATGCCACAGAAAGAGATAAGCATCCGTACCAAAACCTGTTTTTATGGCGCACATTTAGTAGCAGAGTCCCTAACAGGGGAGTAAATGAGGAATGTTTCTCTAATGTAGACGTTTTTTTCCGCCTCTTCAGATTACTGGGGTACTTTAAAACGTCACCCTAGTTTAAAAATGTGCCTTTTTTTATTAACTTGCTCTGATATTCCATTAAAAAACACACTGATAGAAAAACTGAGGACCTAACTGGCTCTTCCAAATATATATTTTTTTTAAAGCAAGACATTTTCTTTTTAAACAAACTTTATTTTTTTTCAACTCCATCAACATCTAAATGATAAATGGCAGCTAACTTCTATAAAGTCCTGGTTATTCAAGCGTTATCTTTCTTTGAAGTGTGTTTGTGTTTTTATCTTTGTTTTGTTTTATATTAAAAGGTTTATGACTCAATTGACCAGATGAGCTGTTCATACAGAACTATTTTTATATTTATATGTGTATACTGTACATACTACTTTTAATAAATCTTTCTGTATTTAAAACTCTGGTCGGCCTGCTTCTGTCCCCAGTCGGCCTCATCAGATGGCCGCTCACACTGAGCCTGGTTCCGCTCGAGGTTTCTTCCTGTTAAAAGAAGGTTTTCCTCTCCACTGTGCTACAAGCATGCTTAGTGAGGGGGGGCTCTAAATCGTGTCAGACTGCATCACAAACCAAAAATACTGCATATTTGCACCATATATATTAATTCTCTGAACTTCCATATCAATGCAAAGTTTTTTTTTTCTCCCACGTTGTTTACATTTGATCACTGCTGCATTTAATAAATTGAATACATAATATACTCCAGATACTTACATACTTACTCAAAAAACACTGAAATTTAATTTCCTTCCTCTAGACTTAATAAAAACCCACCTCGCTCTACAGATGAGATGTGTTTTATATCTATTATGCATCTAAAAAAATTGAGAGTTTTACACCATGTAATTGTCATCTGCTCAGAAACCCGACGGTGTAATAACTGCGTTTCCACAGAGGCTATGGGTAAATAATTCGACTCTTCCCGTTTGTTATCATCACAGATCTTCCTTCCTGCTGATCAGCAAGCATCACAGTCTGCATCTTCTCTCCTGTAGCTCAGTGCAGCCCAGTTAACACTAACGCTCCAGGTTTAAGTTCAATTCAGTTTATTTCTACAGTGCCAATTCACAACACATATTATCTCAAGGAACTTTACAGTTAATCAGATCATCCAGTCAGATTGATTCAAAGTTTTCTATCTAAGGAAAACCAGCTGATTGCATCGACTCATTGACTGGATTAAATCGGACAAAACGATCCAGGTTTGATTGGTTAAACTCTGGCCCAATTAAAGCCTGCTTCTGTTTTCCACTGGTGTTTAACCAGCGTGGTTCAGCTGAGGTCAGTGACCTGCTCAGAAACTTTGACATATATTTTGCTGTATGAGGTTACAAGAGGGTCACCTGTAGCAGATTATCATCATCATCTAAAGGTCTGAAAAAACCCCAAACAGATATATAATGAATGTGTCCAAACAGGGCTGTGAATAAATACAGAAGTAAAGTGACATCAGTTGCTTCACCTGGTCTGAAGCTGGGTCACCTGTCTGGCACCATGAAGTAGGCTAAAAGCTCTTAGTAATAATAAACCCTGTCCAGATTGAAAAAAAATCAAAATCGGAGGAAAACAACAAAAAAAACTGCTACAAAGATAGAAAAAAGGTCTGTCCCACATTTACCAAAAAACCTCTTGATGTCATGTAGGACTTCAGGGAATAAATCTGTGCAAAGATGAGACGAAATATATATAGCTTTTGGAGGTGAGCTTATTGTTACCTCTGGACTATAAACAAAACAAAACAAAAAAACAGCACAACATAAACAGGTGAGCAGGATGATAGATTATCTGTTGCTGCTTCTAGATGCAAGAATAGAATAGAATGTATCTTGTTGTCCACCTAGGGTGGAATGTGCTTCAACAGGGGGGATTAAACGACCACTTTCGGGGTTCCGAAAGTTTTTGTTGATTAAACCCCTTTTTTTTAATTTCCCGAAATATATTCCACAAATTAAAATGTCTTTAAATCCACATTAACATGAATTCAACAGACTGTAGTAAACATAAATGGAGGCAGAAGATGTCTTTCAGTCACATCTTCAGCGCACACACAGGAGCTACTTTCAAGCTGGGCACCGTTTCATTCACAACACCTGTCCCATCAACCAGGAATCAAGAAATACTACTTTAATTAATCCCAGGGGAGGGATTACTTTTGTTACATTACTCCATCTGTAATAGAGGGACTATAGGACCAGTTTGATAGAACACTATTTTATACTATATATATAATTAGAGGGTCCCCACTTGCCATCAGTTTGGGGGTCCTTAGCCTGGAAAACGTTGAAGACCCCTGGTCTAGGGGAAATTTGTTATGGACTCAAAACTGCGTAATGCATTGTAGTAGCTTCCATTAGAAACAGTAAACACACGTAAAAGACAAATACCAGCTAAGGATGTACACGTTTGCTACATATGCACAAAAATATGATAATAAATAAAGATTTAACTTTACTGATCTCATATTGGAGAAATTTACCTCTGCATTTAACCTATCCCTTAGGGAGCAGTGGGCTGCCACTGTGTGGCGCCTGGGGAGCAATGGGGGGGTTAAAAATAACATGTAATACTAAATCAACAAGAACACCAAGTTGTTGCATATTTCCCATTTCTCTGCAATATATCTATTATAATCTATTTTTAATTTTGATCTATATATATTTGATCAAGATAGTTTTAAAGGGGTATTTTAAAGCGGTTCAGTTTAGTTTTAGGGATTCTCAACCTTCTGGTAGAAGGTAAAAGCTTGTATACATTCAGTAGTCTAGTTGTTAAAAAAAAGGGAGATGGTGGAATTTTTTTTTGGAAGCAAACATAGCCTAATTAATATAGAGTATTAACCTATAGCAATGTGCATGGTCTGGTTGTTCTGTGTCAGGTACGCTGATCACTGATCTTGACCAAGGGACCTTACAGTAGAACTGGTCAGGCCCTGGACTGGCATGGCTAGCACTGCCCCTACATAGTTAGCATGGCTATCACTTTCCCTGCTACTACATAGTTAGCATGGCTGTCACTGCCCCTACATAGTTAGCATGGCTATCGCTGCCCCTACATAGTTAGCATGGCTATCACTGCCCCTACCATAGTTATCACTGCCCTACAGAGTAGCATTGCTAGCACTGCCCATGGTTGCATGGCTATCACTGCCCCTACATAGTTGGAGCATGGCTAGCACTGTCCCCTACATAGTTAGCATGGCTATCACTGCCCTACATAGTTAGCATGGCTATCACTGCCCTACATAGTTAGCATGGCTATCACTGCCCTACATGTAGTTAGCATGGCTATCACTGCCCCTACAGAGTTAGCATGGCTATCACTGCCCCTACATAGTTAGCATGGCTATCACTGCCCTACATAGTTGGCATGGCTGGCCTGCTGCCTACAGCAGTTAGCATGGCTATCACTGCTCCTACATAGTTAGCATGGCTAGCACTGGCTGTGACTGCCCTATTAGCATGGCTATCACTGCCCTACATAGTTGGCATGGCTATCACTGCCCTACATAGTTAAGCATGGCTGAGCACTGCCCTACATAGCAAGCTACATTAGGCTATCACCGCCCCTCACAGTTAGCATGGCTATCACTGCCCCTACAGGTTGGCATGGCTATCACTGCCCCTGCATAGTTAGCATGGCTGTCACTGCCCCTACAGCAGTTACTGCCCCTACTGAGTTAGCATGGCTATCACTGCCCTACATAGTTAGCATGGCTATCACTGCCCCTACATAGTTAGCATGGCTATCATTGCCCCTACAGAGTTAGCATGGCTATAACTGCCCCTACATAGTTAGCATGGCTATCACTGCCCCTACATAGTTAGCATGGCTGTCACTGCCCCTACAGAGTTAGCATGGCTATCACTGCCCCTACAGAGTTGGCATGCACATGCTCCTACATAGGTCCATGGCTATACTTGCCCTAGCTAGCATGGCTGTAGCACTGCCCCTACATGAGTTAGCATGGCTATCACTGCCCCTACATAGTTAGCATGGCTATCACTTACATCTACAGCAGTTAGCATGGCTAACAATTTCGCCCCTACAGTGGTTAGCATGGCCATCAATGCCCCTACATGGTTGGCATGGCTATCACTGCCCCTACAGAGTTAGCATGGCTATCACTGCTTACCTAGCATAGTTAGCATGGCTATCACTGCCCCTACAGAGTTAGCATGGCTATCAATGCCCCTACAGAGTTAGCATGGCTATCACTGCCCCTACTACAGAGTTAGCATGGCTATCACTTCCCTCTACATAGTTAGCATGGCTATCACTGCCCCTACATAGTTAGCATGGCTATCAATGCCCCTACAGAGTTAGCATGGCTATCACTGCCCCTACAGAGTTAGCATGGCTATCACTGCCCCTACATAGTTAGCATGGCTATCACTGCCCCTACATAGTTAGCATGGCTATCACTGCCCCTACATGGTTAGCATGGGATCAGCTTCATAGTCATGGCTTCTTTGATGTAATTTATTTTGCTCAGGCTACTTGTAAGCCCACAGCCAACATATAGTAGAGCATTTTACACATTCAGTAATAAAATGTAACAGGGGTTAGTATGGTATGGGGGGGATGTATTTAAAAAGGGAGATGATTTCTAAGATTTATTTAAGAAGGGGGGGGGTGCCATCCCTCCCCTCAATCCCCCCTCATCTCAAGCACTGTTTGTCGTCCTTATGGAGGACGTGGGACGAGTCCAGCAGTTCTCTCTCTGCCCCTGCCTGAACAGACTGCTCACACTGCTGGAGGGAGAGCTTTTCAGGCCTCCCCATCACCTAGAGACTGTCGAACCTCACCAGCATCCCAACCCTGATGACACCTAACCCTAAAAACATGATGCACTTTAAGTGGAAATGTCATGAAAGCTGCACAAAACAAATTTACTTCAATGACAATAAAGTTTGTCTAATTCTAAGTCATAGTAAACATGATCACCTCATCTTAACGGTTATCCAGGTAGATACCTGTACCAGCTTACCTGTTTAATCTCCTCCCTGTCCCATACCATTGATTGTGAGGTAGTCCCCACATCTTTTCTTTCATGGTGTCCATCTACATTAAGATCCAAAATTCTGAGATTAAAGCCAGAATTCTGACTTTATACTGAAATAAAAGTTAAATTGCATATCGGGCAGAGTTAAATTACCTGTAGATAATGGGAAGGGTTTTGCAGTTCTATGGTAGGAGAACAAAAGGCAAGGTTCTGGGGAATTGTCAACTGCCCAAGGAGAAATTTTTGATCAAATGCTAACAGCTTTAAAGATAATTAGAAATCAAATACTGGAAAATTAACCTAAAAAAAGTCCTCTTCTTCTCCATGAAAAAAATCATTAAATAAATAAATGTAATTCTAACAAAAAACTTCCAACTGTTTTTAATATTCTTTTTCGTTTCTTTCATTTTTTATTTTATTCGGCTTTATTTTTTATTTCTTTTCCTACTTGCTTTTGATTCTGTTTTTATCTTCCTGTATTTTAATCATGTGTTAAAGCACCTTCTGTGCATTGTCTTTGTACTGAATTGTGCTTATACAAATAAATTTGCCTTGCCTTGCCTCCTTGCCTTAAAAATGAGGTAACTTTTTATTTTTCCATTGGCCCTAACTGCTAATTAACGTACTTTGGTTTTGTGCAGAGATAGCAAAAAAGAAAAATTCTCTGCTATTATGAATAAAATCTTTATCTAAAGGCAAAGTATTTTTTTTTTATCTCCTTCTATCTGATAATAATAGAAACTATTTTATTTCATCTCGTCTTCAAATGCTCAGATTTCCTTTAAATGATCGACACCTTTAAATGTGAGGCTGTTAGCTTTCTCTGAGAGCAGCTTTCAGTGAACTCTGGTGTTAGAGTGAACAATGAACTCTTGGAACCACTGCTAAGGTTTTTTTTTTGTTTTTTTTCACCAGAACAGCTGATCTGTCAGAGCCCGTCCTTAAAGAGACAGTGTCTTTTTCTGATCTTTAAGCTTCTCAGACTCTTTCAGATCACGCCTTGTAACTAAAATCTGTAGAGTTTTAACTGTTTGTGTCTGCTGTAAAGAGTGACTGTCTGATGCAAACATTTATTTGCTTGAAAATAATGTTTTTCTGATGAATAAAGTGTTTCTATTCTGGTTGATCACATGTATTATGATATGATAATAAAGTCTGAAGCAGAGGAGGTTAAATAGGAAACTCCTCCAAGTTATTCAGATTCTTTCCAAAAGAAGTTTGATTAAAAAAGAGATTTGTCTTTGCATTGAAAGGAACATGGTTCGTCTTTCACCATTTGTCTTTTTTGAGAGATAAATATAGTGTAAGTATAGATGAGGATTTAATGAATTTAGCATTAATCAGTAAAACAAACAAAATTATTTTTGCCGCGTATAAATTCAATTCAATGCAGTTTATTTCTATAGCCATTCACAACACACGTCATCTCAGGGCACTTTATGATTTAAAGTTCACCAGATCAAAACCAGTTGATTGATTTGACTCATTGACTCTTCAGCAACTCACACTAAGCATGCTGGTAGCGTACAGTGGGAGAGGAAAACTCCCTTGAACAGGAAGAAACCTCCAGCAGAACCAGGCGGCTCAGTGTGAGCGCCATCTGCTGAGGACATCTACTGGGGTTCAAGGGAGACAGAAGCAGACATAGAAAAAAGAAGCATAGATACAAAAGGCAACTGTCAACCAGCTCCACAGGCGCCCCCGTCCAGGAAACACACAGCCAGGCAGACGAGCTCCTGAGCCAGCTCCCGCATGTCAGAGGATGAAGAGAGCACATCCAGTTAGTCACAGCTCAGAGAAACAGGACTACACTGAAAAACAGGCCAAGCTCCAACATCTAGAAACAAAGGTGTTGATGGCAGCAGCACAGTTGATATTTTCCAGGATGGAGTCACAGCCAAACAGGAACAGACCAGATGAAGCTACTATGAGAAAAGCAGAGAGAGTATCAGAACGTTAGAGATTGAAACTAACAGATTCTGCAGAGAGTGGGAGAATAGAGATAGAATGAAGCGTGAATGATGAAAAGGGGTCCCTGGTGTCCCTCCAGCAGTTCTTAGCCTCATAGCAGCAGAACTATAGAGATAGCTAGCTCAGATCACTGAGCCTTGGATGCCATTTTTGCCCAAATATAGTAGCGCCCCTCCCTCCTGCCATCTTCCAGCAGTGACGCCACGGTGCGTAAGCCTAGCCCCGCCATTCTCCCTCGCTTCTCCAAGCTAAATTCACGGGAACTACTTTGTGACACATCTGCAATCAACAAATAAATTATTGAAGATTTCCAGAGGACTTTCACCATTGAAATTACCAGAGCTATAGTGAAACTGGCAATGCCCACGTGCATGGCAGCGCAAGTGGATGCTGGAATACATCGGGTAAAAGTGAAAAAAAAGTTATTCCACCTTTCTGATTCGTGATCCTCCACGGACGGGTGCCGGTCGTTGGAACGCCAACTTGAAGAGGGAGGATTTGCCATCGAACTTCTGGCCAGAGAAAACCCGTAATATGTAGCCAACATTTGAAGAAGAATGTTTTCAAGATGACTTGGATAATAGCGCGTTGTGACAAAACACCAGATACAGCACTGGGACTTCATCAACAGCCGATATCGCACCGCGTGACGCCATTAACCAGTAGGTGTGCAGCAGTGTTCTTTTACAAACATGGATGCTCTCCAGTAAAGCACACTCACATGAAAATTACTCTGAATTAAAAACACTGATCATTTATTCAACAGGATGGAATCATTTCACATATAAAGAACTTTCAGAAGTTTGAATTTAACAGACTTTTCCTTTAAAATCCTCCACTGTACCTTGAAGCAGGAATTTATTGGTGTCAGGTTTAAAAAACTTGTCCACAGTTCCTGGAGTCAAACATGTGTCTCTGACCTGCCAGCCGTCAGGTCAACCCTCAGCTGTCCACCTATCTATGGAAGACCAACAGTTATGTGAGGAGAGACATGAGCAAACTGCTGGTTTGAATGAAGCAGGGGGGGGGGAATGTGTTGCCCAAAATAAAACGGTCATTATATCCTTTCACCTTCCTCTGTCTCCCACTTAATTATGTTAAAACTACAATAATCAATGGGTTTTATTGGGAATTTGATGCCATAGATTAAAAACAAGGGAAGAAAATAGAGTCTATCTGTGTTTGATTTAATGTTAGTATGGAAACATTTGTTCTGGGAAGACCTTTGAGAGAAGATGAAACAGCATGATGAAGACCATGAGCATTTATCAGAGAACCAGCCAATAGATCCGGTGTTACACTAGAGCTGCAAGAAATACTGTAAAAGAAAACAAGTCATTTTTGTATTTTGCCATCAAGGAATATGAGACACGGCACATACTTTGAATACAGGTTGCCAGTTAAATGAGAACAATAATGATATTAATAATAATGCATTTTATTTATGAGGCACTTTACAGAAAAAGACCGTGCTCTCTTCATCCTCTGCAGTATGGCCGCCACACTGAGCCTGGTTCTGCTGGAGGTTTCTTCCTGTTCAGTGGAGTTTTTCCTCTCCACTGTCGCTACAAGCATGCTTAGTGTGAGGGATTACAATCGAGTCAATGAGTCGATGCAATCAACAGGTTTTCCTCAGATAGAAACATTTGAATCAATGATCTGGTGAACTGGAAAGTGCCTTGAGATGATATGATGTGAATTGGAGCTATAGAAATAAACTGAATTGAATTAAATTGCTACAAAGAAAAAAATCAAACAGATAAGAGGAAACAGCATCAATTAACAATTTAAATAAAACACTTAAAACACAAAATTAAGATCCTATAAAATATAATTGATGAGCCTTAGCAAAACAAAACAGAACAAAACTTAACTTTGTTGTCTTCATTCAAAACATCATAAGTGAAGGAAAACAACTCCGGAGTGAAACATGGTGTTGGCAGCATGATGCTGGGTTTCTTTAGCAGATAGGGAAGCAGATCAGAGCAAAATAAGATGATTGGCGTTAAATTGTTAAATACAGAAATATCATAAAAGAAATGCTGCTAGAGGGGGGAACAGCCGGAGGTGAGGGTCTAGTCAAAGTTAAAATCTAAATCCTGTTAAGATTAGAAAAAAAAAAAAGCTCTGTTCTTAGATGCTCTCTGACTTAGACTGAGGTATAATTTTCTTAAAATAAGACACAGCTTATCTCTGGATTTCTACCTCTGTTAGACACAACCTCATTAAGACTTCTGGTATAACTAGATTTCTAATTCTATTAACACTTTCTATCACTTACAAAGTTTGTACTGTTTTGTTGTTGTTGATCTATCACCGAAAGTCACAACAATAAACTCCAAAGTCTGGAGTTCCCAGAGACAAAAAAACCCCATTATTAATTCTATATCCAAAACCAACCTTTATTGTTATGTTGCTTATTCAAATAAAGTTTTTTTCACACATGGTTTATTTTAGCATCAACTAATATTTATCTCTAGATCTTTCCATTTCGAGCAGGATTATTCTGGGGTTTTTATCGGCTTGCACATGTGCAGCAGGTGGCGTCTCAGAGAGCAGAAGCAGCATTAGCTCTGCTCCTCCACATTCAGCCATTCATCCCCAGCAAAGCTTCTAATCAGGAGCTTAACATGTTTGTCTTTCTAATCTTTTCACTATTATCTTTATTCTATATGTATTTATATTTTGTTGGAGACTGGATTTAAGATTTATTATTTATGTATTATTTTGTCATTTTTTATTTCTAAGCCTTAAACAATTTTATCTTAATTTAGTTTTTAAAGATGCAAAGTGGAGATTTTCATTTGAACATGTAATTCCTGTCTGCCTCAATAAAGCTGTGAAAAATAAAATAGAAGGCGCTTAGTGACAGTTTTACAAACACAACTAACTTATGGAAATCATGTGACAGAAATTCTATCTATCTATCTATCTATCTATCTATCTATCTATCTATCTATCTATCTATCTATCTATCTATATCTATCTATCTATCTATAGAAATAGATCTATTAAAATAGATCTATCTAGATCGAGCCATCTGTCTATCAGAAGAATTGATCTATCTATATAGATAGATCTATCAATAGAAATAGATCTATCTATATGGATATATCTATCTATCTATAGAAATAGATCTATATACATGGATATGTCTATCTATCCATAGAAATAGATCTATCTATATAGATATATCTGTCTATCTATAGAAATAGATCTATCTATATGGATGTATCTATCTATCTAGAAATAGATCTATCTATATAGATCTATCTATCTATAGATATAGATCTATCTATAGATATAGATAGATCTATATAGAAATAGATCTATCAAAAGAAATAGATCTATCTATTTATCTATAGATAGATCTATCTATATATATATATCTATATAGATAGATATATAAAAGCCGGCTATCTATGTACCCATCTATTCATTGATATAGATAGATCTATATAGATCTATCTATATAGATTTATAAAGACCCTACCCCTTATATATCCTTATATATCTATCTATATAGATCTATAGATAGATCTATCTATCTATAGATCTATATAGATAGATATATATAGATCTATTCATCTATAGATATAGATAGGTCTATAAAGATCTATCTATATAGATCTATCTATCTATTGATATAGATAGATCTATATAGATCTATCTATATAGATTTTTATAGATCTATCTATATAGATCTATCTGTCTGGCTGCAGGTTGTGGGAAAAACAAGCCTCCCCCCTCCTCCCCCCTGGTGAGGGAGGGTTCAGTGGGGCTGATCTGAGCGCCGCCCTCCACTAAACCCATGAACTTTGTCACATTTCTTTCTGTTTTCGGAGGGAGGCTCCAGCTGCTCTGCTCTGCCTGCTCTGCCTGCTCTGCTCTGCCTGCTCTGCTCTGCCTGCTCTGCTCTGCCTGCCTGCAGACATGTCCATGTGGCTGACCGCTGCGCTCGGCCTGGCCCTCCTCTCCTATGCGTACATCAGGACTTTCCTCCCGTATTTCTGGGATGACTGCGTCTCTATGCTGAGGAGCCTCAAGCTGAGCCTCAGGCTGATCAGCTACAAGAAGCGCAAACCTTTCTACAGCATCCTGGAGTGTTTCCTGGACGCAGCGAGGAGACACCCCACCAAGGTCTTCATCCACTTCGAGGGGCGCTCCTTCTCCTACGCACAGGTGGACAGGCAGAGCAACCAGGTGGCCAGAGCCCTGCAGGCTGAAGTCCGACTGAAGGAGGGGGACACGGTGGCTCTGTTTCTGCCAAACGAGCCCAACTTCGTGTTGTCTTGGCTCGGTTTGGCCAAGCTGGGCTGCCCGGCCTCTCTGCTCAACTTCAACATCAGATCCAAGTCCCTGCTGCACTGCTTCTCCTGCTGCGGGGCCAAAGTGCTGCTCACCTCTCCAGGTCAGATTATTAAAACATGTCATCAAACTATGATCAGCAGGGTCTATCAGCCACTATCTAATACACTCAGGCTTGCAGGCAGCAATCAAAGTCCACTAATCAGTCACTGATAGGTTCATGTTGCGCAAATATGGATTCCTGCTGCCAAACTTTTACGCACGTCCGAGGAAACGATCCTTTAAAATGAAGGAACATATTGTTCCTTAGAAACACAATCAGGCATTTCTTTACCAGTTTCAGCATGTTAACAGCAAGCATGGTGGCTTGGCTTTAAAAACCAGGGAAACTCAGAGCTGCAACACTTTAAACAACTCAAGCCTTTCTGTAAAATCATTCACTCCCTTTGGATAAAACGGTTTTATGCTCAGCATTGATTTTATTTTATTGTAATTGTTTTAACTAAAATAAGATCAATCATTCCAGTTTAATAAGCCTTTGGTGACATCACATCTGGAATATCAGTTTTTTTTT